>CAJDSM010034073.1:5381-16442 GCA_903981925.1 Ostrea lurida
CCCAAAGTGCGATGGTCGCCCCAAGTGCGATGGTCTGCGCCAAGTGCGATGGTTTGTTAAAGCTTACGGACGCCAAAGTACGATGGTCCGCCAAAGTGCGATGGTCTACACGTTATACTCAAAGTGCGATGGTCTAACACGCCAAGTCCGATGGTGTTGGCAACGTTTGTGACGTCATGTTATTATGACGTCAATCACGAAGAAATCAAACGTCAGCTTGCCCTGACAGAATATTTTTTGAAGGATAAACTCATTCTCTCACCAGAGGGCGTTGTACGTTTTCTCTCCACACCTCTGTTATCGTCTAAATTACAAGATTTTTGTAAAACGTTTAGTTTTTTTAATATTTACAGAATTTTTATCGTTATCATATTAAAAACCGAAAGACTTATCTTTTTTGGCATATTATTGGGTATTAAAACGATAAACTACAATAAAACAACATTCAAATTTGTTTGAACTATTTTGTTTTGCTCTCGCAATAATTTTACTTAGTTAGATCAGTGACGTATCAATATACGTCACACACGTCACTGGTTAGATGTAAACATGGAACAAACACAAAAACTCGTGAAGTCGTAGCTCCATGTGACGAAAATAGAGAGTTACGGAGGAACAAGAAAAAGCTCTGGCCGAACTACTTTTGCAGACGATAACAGAGGTGTAAGTGAAGCTTGCGTAACGCGCCCTCTGGTGAGAGATTGGGATAAACTGAAGAAAAGGGAGATCCGAAATTACTGAGAGAACTCGGACCCCATGTACTCCGTGATGTACTTTTTATCACTTTATCAAGCTTTGGCGCATTATTAAGGACCATCGCACTTTGGCGTGTCAGACCATCGACTTTGGGGCATGATGGGGAACCATCGCACTTTGGCGTGTCACACCATCGGGGTTTGGCGCAGACCATCGCACTTTGGGGCGACCATCGCACTTTGGAGTAACCATCGGACTTTGAGTCCTACATAGTATATATATATATATATATATATATACGTTGATATCAAATATAATTGGTAATTAATTAATTGTTGTTTTTTGTGAAAATTTAACGTTGGCATAGAGTATTAATTTCATGTATACCCTGTCATAATGCATGGGTAAGTAATACAGGTAACGTTATAAAATATTTCTTATTGAAAAAGTACTATGAAGTCTACCCTGCATGTAATTGTAAGATCTATACTGGATTGCTACTTTAAAATTGCCTTAATTTCAGCTTTAGTAATAGGGACTGTAAAAACTTCTGTATTTCATGATATTAAAAAAAAAAATTCTCACTGTATATGAATAGAGGACATTCGATGCTTTGTACATGTAGTTGGATTTTGAATTTATTTCACGAGTGAGACAGGTTTTTTTTTCTTCATATTTTACGAGATCGAGCACGAGAGAAAATTATTTTAAAAATCCTGTCTCATAAGTGAAATTAAATTTGATATCCAACTAAAAAGCATTGATTTTCTATTTATTACATTTCTTTGATTTAGAACATGCTGATCTCAAAAGATATAAAGCTTTGCAAAACATATAATCAGTTGTTTATTTGCACTAGTATTATCATTTTTATTCAAAGGATAAAATACAGTATTTACGTTAGAAAATGTAAAAATGTACATATTACGTTCTTTTCCATTCAAATGACCGTATTTTGGAGCACATGTCATATAAAATATCTTAAAGAGATGAATTATATAGGTATAGGCTGGACTCTTAATAGCCCGGTATCTTTGCAAAATTCTAACATGTGGGGGTGAGAGAGTGTTTAATATGTATAATAAATATGCATATTGTATTTGGGATTTGGTATGCACCTCAAACGCCCCCGTAATAAAGTTTCCTATCAACATGCATTTGTTATCAACAACTACGTACAAAGCGATTTTATCAAGTCGCTAACTTGGTTTAATAAAAGATGTCGTCAAAAAATGCTTCCTTTTAGCACGAAAATAACATCTAGTTGAGATCTTTTCGTCGACTTAACAACAAATATCATTTTTCAAAGTCGTGCAAAAACCAGGGCGACATTCATTCATTGACTTTATTTTGGCGATTAGCTAGAAGTCGTCATGTTGATTTAAGTACAACCAGGGCGAGAAAAATATGTTCGTGTAGTGCATCAAAATGAGGACTTATCGAATTAATAGTCGTTTAATTGTTCAAATTGGCGAATGTCGACTTCTTTATATCGACATACAGAACAAGAGGTGGCTCCGTAAACGTTTCGTAAAACAGGGTTTAGAGGTACACAATGTCGACACGAGTTGATTCGATATCGTACAACATTGCGATGTCACGATGTGTAACGATGTAAACAGGGTAGAGGTACACAATGTCGACACGTGTGTTGATTAGATATCGTCCAACATTGCGATGTGAACGATGTTAACAGGGTAAGAGGTACACAATGTCGACACGATGTTGATTCGATATCGTACAACATCGCGATGTCGACGATGTGAACGATGTAAACAGGATTAGAGGTACACAATGTCGACACGATGTTGATTCGATATCGTACAACATCGCGATGTCGACGATGTGAACGATGTAAACAGGATTAGAGGTACACAATGTCGACACGATGTTGATTCGATATCGTACAACATCGCGATGTCGACGATGTGAACGATGTAAACAGGATTAGAGGTACACAATGTCGACACGATGTTGATTCGATATCGTACAACATCGCGATGTCGACGATGTGAACGATGTAAACAGGATTAGAGGTACACAATGTCGACACGATGTTGATTAGATATCGTCCAACATTGCGATGTGAACGATGTTAACAGGGTCAGAGGTACAAAATGTCGACAGGATGTTGGTTTGATATCGTACGACATTGCGATGTCGACGACGTGAACGATGTAAACAAGATAAGAGGTACACAATGTCAACATTGTATATATGAAAAGCAATGCTAACTCGATATTGAATCAACATCGGTCAAGACAGCGATGTCGACAATATCGATAAAACATCGGTCATTGGACATACCTCCATCTCATTACATAGAGCTATGGGTATTTTGATCCAAATATAAAAAAATGTAGGGTTCGAAGGTGACATTTGAAACAGGGAAGTAACTCTATTTGGAGTTTCAAGTCCTGTAGTCTACATTGCAACATCAAGTACAGTTACAGGCGCTTGACGTTTCATATCAATATAATAAGAAAAAAAATATTCCTGTGTACTAACTTATTGACAATAAGTCAGTACACAGGAATATTTTTTTTCTTATTATATTGATATGGAACGTCAAGCGCCTGTGAGTACAGTGTATGTGTGCTCGTCCGGGTTAAGAGCAACTTCACATCGCTATTTTTTGTCATTTTGTAGGAATCTGACATGAAGAAATCCAATTTTAACTGATACATATTTAGCATAACAGTATACAGTTATTGAATGGGTTCGAGGGCAACAACTGTTTTGTTTGACCCGAGGACTGAACTGTTGCCTGAAGACTGAGGACAGCAGTTCAGTTAGGTCAAACTAAACAGCTGTTGTCATAGGACCCAATCAATAACTGTTTTGTTATATCCTTACATTACCTGAGTAAAGGTATTGAATTCTATGTCAAATATTCGACAACAACAACTCCACTTTCACAACAGTAAACAAAACCAACAATAACAGATTTATAACTTTTCAGTAATTACCAGGAGGTCGATATTCCATCCTTCAATGTATTTTCCAAATACACACATTATTAAACAATTTTCATTATTTTATCGCTTTTGGTTCTTTTCATTTTCCTATTTGGTGACTAATTTCCCCTCACTCCAGTAGGGCCTTCTACGCTCCACACAGGATAAGCCTTATTGGCGTAAACTTACAAGCTAAAGTTGGGTATGCGCTGGCGCAGCGTTCCTAGCTACAGATATTCACACCATTCACACCTCATTTACATATACAAGAGAGTTCCAAGATAGTTAATTATGAATACTTTTTAAGTTACGTTTTCGATAAAAAAAAAAACCGGTTAAGAACTCATTAGTATAACAGAGGCGTCCTAATTGATGTTAACACTAGTCAACAATATTTGTGTAAGTTAAGAAGTTTAGTAAAACTCAACCCTGGTCATTTTTACTTTCAAGGGAATAAATGGAGAGTTTTTCGAACCAGCCTATCAAGCGTATTACAAAAAACAGAAGATCAGAGGGCGGATCATGCTGTTTGATATGGAGAAACCAAAAGATGGGGCGAAAGAACTAAAGATTGTTGGAAAGAATTTTAGTTACAAAGATTTCTTTCCTCATGGCATCAGTGTTCTAGAGCACGGAGGTACTTTTACAAAAGAATTTGAAGGGGAAAAAATGATGTAAAGATCTACTCCAAAAATTTCTTGGGCAGAAGATTCATATGATTTTGTAACATTCAAAATAAGATACTTAATATACACAAAACCAATGTCGCTGGGCAAAAGTGGCGATCCAACACTCTTGGCCGATTTAGACAGACGTCTGTGTCTGCAATTAAGCTGCAGTCGGAATTTAGATATACCCTAACCTTTGCACCAATCAAAATACTTTTAGCATACCTGTAGGGTGACTGCCAAAATAAAAACAATCACAATTCTGGCGGAAATAATGCGCTAGTAGAGCGTGATTCAATCATTAGCAGACGATATTGTGCTCTGCGCGAAACTTTGTTTAAATTTGGTAAAGCTGAAGATGAGAGAAAAGGATCGGGACCTTGTTTAGTGAAGAAGGGCAAGGGTTCCTTGAAATATATCAAATTGGAATTTCTGTTTTTTATAATTATAATTGTGAAATTGTTTTTCTTTTTGAATAGGTAAAGTGTTTCTGTTTGTTGTGGTACATCGAGCAGAGGAAGACACTGTAGAAAAGTTTGAGTTTATGGAGAAGACCTTAGAATTAAAGCATCTCAAAACTTATACAGGGACTCTAATTCACTTGTAATATGCTTTTATCAATGAATAATCTAATTTCCGCTTTTGTTTCAGACTGAAGAATATAAATGTTAAAACACACTTTGTTTCAGACTCAATGACGTAGCTGCAACAGGACCAGATACGTTTTACACAACGAATTTTGGTTATTATCGGAGTTCTAGGGGACACTTTATGGAAATCATGCTGGGACTTCACTTTGGACGTATTCTGTACTTCGATGGTCAAGATTTTATCATGGCTTCAGAGCCAACATTCATGGCAAATGGGATCGCTATTTCAAAAAATGGAAAGTATGTATTGATGAATTGAACAAACAAAAAAATGAATCGGTTTGGTTTAGGTATATGTACTTGATAAATTTTTGTTCAAAGGATTCTAGGTAGCTTTGGTTCCACATTTCTGTAATTCATTTCATTATTCAGAATGTCTCTTTTGTTGTATGGCGTGTCCCGTACCAAAAACGTTTTGGAATGTGGCATTTATTACATCTTTGAAGCACTATGGTCATTTTTAAATCATGTTTGGTGGAACTTATATTGTAAATGTAGCTGAGGCCTTGAACACATGCTAAAAGTAAAGGAATGATCACTTGTAAATGGGATATAATTTGGAATATACCAAAGAGTATAGTAACAAGAAATCCGGATGAGAATTACTGGGCAGATTTCTACTAACGTGCAGGCAGACAACACAAATTAGATTTGTTCAAGTCTTCACTCCTGGGTAAAAGGAATAGTCTCAATGTCATTTCAGAATTGAATCATTTTAAAGTTACCATGTTCAGAAACATTACCAATGACAATCTACTTGAAATTAGATCCGCTCAAGTATATCGTTACACTAACTTGTTGAACTTGACCGTTGACATACTTTCAAAACAAATAAAAATTTGATTATTGCTGATGATGCCGTATAATGCCATTTTTTATAAAATTTGTAGCCCATGTTCATAGGTCTTATTTTGTGTGTCGGACCAACCAGTGAATGTTTTAACTGTTACGTGAATGTTTAACTGTTAGGTAAATGTTTCCATTGAATGTTTTAACTGTTACGTGAATGTTTTAAAACTTGTTTTACGGTGAATGTTTTTAAACTGTTTACTGTGAATGTTTTAACTGTTACGTAATGTTTCATTGAATGTTTTAACTGTTACGTGAATGTCTTGACTGTTACGCCTGCTTTATTTGTGGTACTAACACTCGTCAATGCGCATCTCTTTACAGACTTGTGTATGTCAACTCCAGTGAAGGTAAAAAGATGATGGTGTACAAAAGAGCGGCGAATAACAAGCTTACAAAAGTCAATGTAAGTGGACCTTTTTTTTTAAAGAATCCATTCAGATGTTGGCCTGATTTTTGGTGCACAGTCTATGCACAACATACACAAGAAATGAATTTTTCTTGGGATGGATGTCTCGCTATATAATCATTTATGTATGTGCAGGAATATGCGATTGATACCTTCGTTGACAACCCCACGATTGACCCCCAAACAGGAGACATCATTCAGGGCTGTCATCCAATAGGTTTCAAAGCCGCACAACATCTAAGTACCGGTGTTGATCCAGGTGCATCACAGGTAATGTTTAACCCTTAACAAAATAAGAACATGATTCTTTAC
The DNA here is from genome assembly GCA_903981925.1 of Ostrea lurida. Classification (NCBI taxonomy): domain Eukaryota; kingdom Metazoa; phylum Mollusca; class Bivalvia; order Ostreida; family Ostreidae; genus Ostrea; species Ostrea lurida. The sequence continues at coordinate 11,923 of CAJDSM010034073.1, forward strand.
ATTAGTAATACCTTTCAGAATTTTCGTGATAATTCATGATATTACAAGTCAGATTTAATTTCCATTGCAATATAACACAAACTATTGTACTGCTTTTAGTATATTTTCCATAAATTGTTGCCTATATTTTACTTAAATCATTGCCTTTGTATACAATTTTTAACAACCTGTTGTTCCTGTAGGTACTGATGATACACATGGACAAGAGTGGTGCTAATGTGACAGGGGTCACGGAGCTGTTCTCAGATGACCTTGAACTCTACAGTTCCAGTTCAGCATCATTATACAAAAATCGGATGCTGATCGGTACAGTGTGTCACAAAATGATGTACTGTGAAGTTAACATATTGAGATAGAAACTATTTATATCTGAAATCCCAGGGCATAGTTAAGAACAGCGTGTAGTGTAGCTCTTTATTCAAGGTAATTTTCAATATAAAATGCAGAACATATGTTGCTTCAGTGATTTCGCTTGGACCCACTATAGATGTATTTTTTTGAAATTTTCATATACATGTACATGCGACTATAATTAGAAATATTTTCCATACATTGTGACATTTGTTTGTTTTTTATATTTTTCTTGACCGTCGCTGTTGGTTTGAGTTAGTTCCGAACATTTATGTTGCGTGACATGGGCATTATAGCGAGATATCTTCGGTGTATTACACGGTTTACAGAACCTCCTTCCCCGATCCTGCCTTTTAAAACATCGCAATTTATTCTGACCAAGGGCCAGATATAACACGAAATCAGGAGAGAAAGGGAATTTGTTTTCACTTATATTATCTCAAGTTTTGAGGAAGAAGAATTGAATTAAAATATGAACAATTTTGCAAACTTGTGCCATACGAATACGTTTGTTTCTTTATTATTTTTGTTTGTTTGGTATTTTTTTATGCGACTCTGTCCGAATATCAGACAGCAGAAGCAATAGATTTATATAGGAACAGAAACTGTACTTATGCATTATGTTAATTGGTCATTAATTCTGAAATGTTTTGTGATAAAATTGCGTTTTCAATATAAGAGTTTGTTTTGTTTTTGTTTTTGTTTTTTTAATTTTCTTTGTTGGAAGAGATGATAAAAACAGAGAAAGGACATATGTAGTAATTATATACGACATTTACATTTCAAATACAAGTACTCTGAAGTTGATACCAAAAGCATACTGGAGTTCCTCAATGACAATTCCTCGTGATTACAAATCTGTGATTCTTTATTAGCTGCCCTGCTATCGTCTTATGATGGGGAATGTATTCCTCAACTTGTATGTACATGTAAGAAGAAATCTCTAGGTGTGGCCTTTAACTTAACATGTGGATGGCATATTAGTCTATGTTATAGAAGTTTCAATAACATCGTTTGAAGTAAGCACATCTGTGGCCATTCTTATTGTCTATACAGCCCGTCGCTAGTGACCCAAATTATTTTCATCATCATCAAATGTAGAAAAGTTCAAGATGACTGGTTAAAGTAAGGTAACCAAAGTTGTTAGTTCGTTTTTACGTCCCGTCGAGAATTTTTCACTCATTTTGAGATGTCATCAGCTTTGGGACAAATTTAGACCTTTCCCCCCACATTTATGCAGAAATATTACATTATCACCTGCCTATGGTATTTATATCTCTCCTGATAACTGATTTGATAAACAAGAGCTTGTTCTGTGTATGATCAGTTTCAAAATCGAGACAGGCTACTGGCAAATATGTTGTTATACAGGTTTTAAGAGTCTCGTTTAAAATCAGCATTTCTCGAATTCTATGGCTGTTATAACGTTTAGTTGACTAATACAGCCTGTCATCGAGTCCAATGCTGTATGACGTGTTTCATACCAACTATTATACTGTTTTTGATATAAATCATACACGGTACCAATCTTGATGCACCAGATGCGCATTTCGACAAATTATGTCTCTTCAGTGATGCTCAAACTGAAATGTTGGAAATCCGAAACATGAAAGTAAAACTTTATAAAAGTGAACAATGTAGTGCCAAAGATTGGAGCCAAATACTTGTACTTCGAAGGATCAGAGCTATGCCTGAGGGAGATAATCCTTAATTTTGATTAAAATTGATTTTAAAATACATATCCGTATTTCAAGCTAGTAATATAGTACATAGCAACTGGGCTGTAGAGTCCCTCGGGGACTAACAGTCCACCAGCAGAGGCCTCGACCCAGGGGTCATAATATAAACAATATACGGTACCAATTTTTATGCACCAGATGCGCATTTCGACAAATTATGTCTCTTCAGTGATAGTCTGAATTTAGCTGCAGATTGGTCAGATAAAGGTCTCACGGCGGGCGAGACTGGTCGACAATTGCAAGGAATGCTTACTCCTAGGCACCTCTTGCAACAGAAAATTTCTAATGTGGAAAAAAATTCAAAATATTTGTTTTGGCGATCAGTGTACGTGAAATCACTAGTAGAAACTGTTTGCGCAAATCGTTCTGTGTTACATATCGAAGGAGATAATTATGAAAAGAAAACTCAACACAGATCACCAATATGTCTCAGGTCTTACCGCCTTTCATACTGATGAAGGGGAAAAAATAACGAACAGTGCTCAATTTCATAAATCCTATACGGAATACAATTGAGAATTGGGCAAACTTGGAACCCTGGATATACCAGAGGTGGGATCAGGTGCCTAGGAAGTTTAAGCATCCCCTGTCGAACGGTCACACCTGCCTTGACCCCATTGTCTTGATCAAGTCAACGGAGTAATCCGTAGTCAAAATCGGTGTATAACGAACGTCCTAACAATTGATATGGAATTCGTTAGAGAACATTTGATACATTGTTACTTCGCCATTTGATACCTAATGACAGATGGTATTGGTAATGATTATAACGACCATAGAATTTGCGAAGGACTGACTTTAAACGTGACTGTTGAACCCCCCCAACCCCCCAACATCAACTTGATTGTCAGTAACCTTACTCGCTTTAAAAACTGATCATACGCAGAATAAACTTTTGCGTGTCGAATCAGTTGTGAGACATAAATGCCATATGCAGGTACATGTAATGATGGAATGTTGCTACATGAATATGGGAAGTTGACGATGGAGACCTGAAATCATCCCGTTTGTCATAAGGCTGATTTGTTCTTTTGCCGTTAATGTCTATGTTCAATAAAATATCTAAGTACGAAGCAGACGTGGAAATCTTTTATTTCGAGTTCACTGGGACATATCAAATCGACATATGAACGAAAATTATTATTATAAATATGTTTATAGGGATAAGACGCCGATATACCGGTATATAAATGTCGAATTAAAGGGCCACTGCGATTTTTTTTCTCCTAGTAGAAGCTTTTGAATAAATTCTACCTCGTAAGAATTAAAAAAAAAAAACAGGTCAGCTAACAAAGGAGCACAATTAGTGCCTATGAGAATTCCAACAGACTGTTGTAAGACCTGATCACTACACACTACGAAGATAATGTCAATGAGGAACTCCAGCATCGTTTTAATATCAACTTCAGAGTACTTGTGCGTAGAACCAGAGTGGTGTTTAACAAAGTAATTTATTGAATGAATGATCAATTGATATAAAAACATGTATTTCTTTTACCATTTTTTGTTAAAGAGGCAACTGTATACCATGATATAAAGTCTATTCATTAAATGATCTTGCGGAATGGTCTTTACAGTGTTGAGAAATCATAAGTTTTGATCTTGTTGATTTGAGGAGAGTTCTGTCATTTCAAGTTTACTAAAAGTTATTTAAATTTTTCTAGGATCCACAGTTCATCAACACCACTTCTGGTATATGTTGTTGCACAATACGTTTGAAGATTCTCCTTCACAGCTGTAAAGATTGTCGTGAGGAGGACAAATAGGGGGTTGGTAGAGCATGATTTACTGGATCCAGCAATGTATGCAAGGGTTTGGCGAAGTTTTGGAATCCAGTAAAACTACGGTAACTAATATTCATCTGTCCCATTGACGGATTATTAATTGTTTTTAAAACTAAAACATGATTTTGAAGAATTTCATCTTTTTGCAAGACGGATGGAGCATGAAGCTAAGTTCATTATACCCCCCGCAACGAAGTTGTGGGGGGTATACTGGAATCGGGTTGTCCGTCCGTCCGTCTGTAGACGCAATGGTTCCCGGGCTCTAAAGTGTTATCCTTTTCACCTAGAGTAACCATATTGCACATATGGACTACCCATGGGACGAAGATGTTCCCTATTGATTTTGGGGTCAAAAGGTCAAAGGTCAAGCACACTGGACAATAAAGTAGAAAAATGGTTTCCAGGCTCTAAAGTGTTATCCTTTCCACCTAGAGTCGCCATATCAAATATATGGACTACTTAAGGGACGAAGATGTTCCCTATCGATTTTGGGGTCAAAAGATCAAAGGTCAAGCACACTGGACAATAAAGTAGAAAAATGGTTTCCAGGCTCTAAAGTGTTATCCTTTCCACCTAGAGTCACCATATCATACATATGGACTACTTATGGGACAAAGATGTTCCCTATTGATTTTGGGATCAAAAA
>CAJDSM010034073.1:16467-29193 GCA_903981925.1 Ostrea lurida
GTCAACTGGTCAAGCATACTGGACAATGAAGTAGCAAAATGGTTTCCGGGCTCTAAAGTGTCATCCTTTCCACCTAGAGTCACCATATCATACATATGGACTTTTGTGTGCGAATTTATCGAGGGGTCAAAAGAGTCAAGAATCAAGCACACTGGACATCGAAGTAGCAATATGATTACCGTGCTCTTGAGGATTAATTATGCGGTTAGAGTTACCATATCATACAAATGGACTACTCATGACAAATTTCCCTATTGAATGTGTGGTCATAAGGTCAACGGTCAAACGCACTGGGCATGGAAGTACCAATGTGAATTTTGGGCTGTAAGCATTATACTTTCAACCTAGAATACCATGTCATACAAATGAACTGTCCATGAGTCAGGATGTTCTCTATTTGAATTTGGGTTCAAAAGGTCAAAGGTCAAGCTCTCTGGACTAAAATATAGCGATATGATTTCTATTTCAAATTCTTGAACAGTTAACAATACCCTTCGGGAGATTGGGTAAGCGGGGGTATCCTTAGTGAACATTGCTCACAATACCTCTTGTTTAAAATACAGTTGTAATACTGAAGTTTACAAGCAATGTTATTGTTGTTACAAGCATTGTCCGATGGAACCAAAAACATATTCCTCAATTATTAACCTATCCACTTTTGCTTTATGAAACAAGAAAGAGATATAGCACTTTTGTTTTGATGTATCTAATAAGAATTAATTTAATATCCTCTTATATTTTCAATCATTCTGACTTATCAAATCTGGCAGAATTCACAATGGGAGATGAAGTTCTTTCTCATTTGAATAATCGAGATTTTCTGAATTTAGGATCATTTAATACAGTGATCTCGGGTTCTCATTTTACCTGTATCAACATCACCAATAATGACATGCCCAGCTGAGGTATAGTTGAAAGAAGAGGAGAAAAACGTAGGTGGATTAGGGCACTGTAAAGCTTGTTTGGAATAAAAAGTTGACGGATGCAATATGTATTGGAAATATATTTGTAGGAAATGTTAGACTTAAATTTGAAATATGCTTGAATACACGTCTTAACTTTTTTTTATGACGAAGAATGTTCCTTATGTTGACGGTATCTATTCCTTTGTAGTAAATCTGAGGTTAAGGAACCGCGGGTGATTCGGGAGGAATACAATCCACAATCCGCGGTGAAATTTACAGAATTCTGGTGTTAAGAATTCCAATTGTGAACTAGTGTTGTGTACTCGATGACCCGTACTTATGTGACCTTGTTTATAGCCAGTATTTCTAGAAAGTATGTGACCTTGTTATAAGCCAGTATTGATTTATTTTTAAGTAACACGGGTGATGCATATCATACAAATGGACTACTCATGGGACACAAATTTTCCCTATTGAATGTGTGGTCAACGTCAAACGCACTGGGCATGGAAGTACCAATGTGAATTTTGGGCTGTAACATTATACTTTCAACCTAGAATCACCATGTCATACAAATGAACTGTCCATGAGTCAGGATGTTTCCTATTGAATTTGGGTTCAAAAAGGTCAAAGGTCAAGCTCTCTGGACATAAATATAGCGATATGATTTCTATTTCAAATTCTTGAACAGTTAACAATACCCTTCGGGAGATTGGGGTAAGCGGGGGTATCCTTAGTGAACATTGCTCACAATACCTCTTGTTTAAAATACAGTTGTAATACTGAAGTTTACAAGCAATGTTATTGTTGTTACAAGCATTGTCCGATGGAACCAAAACATATTCCTCAATTATTAACCTATCCACTTTTGCTTTATGAAACACAGAAGAATAGATATATGCACTTTTGTTTTGATGTATCTAATAAGAATTAATTTAATATTCCTCTTATATTTTTCAATCATTCTGACTTATCAAATCTGGCAGAATTCACAATGGGAGATGAAGTTCTTTTCTCATTTGAATAATCGAGATTTTCTGAATTTAGGATCATTTAATATCAGTGATCTCGGGTTCTCATTTTTACCTGTATCAACATCACCAATAATGACATGCCCAGCTGAGGTATAGTTGAAAGAAGAGGAAGAAAACGTAGGTGGATTAGGGCACTGTAAAGCTTGTTTGGAATTAAAAAGTTGCACGGATGCAATATGTATTGGAAATATATTTGTAGGAAATGTAGACTTAAATTTGAAATATGCTTGAATACACGTCTTAACTTTTTTTATGACGAAGAATGTTCCTTATGTTGACGGTATCTATTCCTTTGTTAGTAAATCTGAGGTTAAGGAACCGGCGGGATGATTCGGAAGGAATACAATCCACAATCCGCGGTGAAATTACAGAATTCTGGTGTTAAGAATTCCAATTGTGAACTAGTGTTGTGTACTCGATGAACCTCTTTTGACCTTGTTTATAGCCAGTATTTCTAGAAAGTATGTGACCTTGTTATAGCCAGTATTGATTTATTTTTAGTAACACGGGTGATGTTTATAGAGAAGTCTAGAAATGCGTTGTCTGATTATGATAATAAGTTACATAATTCATACTTTCTAGCGTGTTCTAAGAATTGAGAAATATATATAACAGACGTGACTTGATGAATGGTAGAACCCTCGGATTTTTGAACTCTTATACTAGGGAATAATTATTAATTTTTGTGCTCTACTGGATATACTGATCACTGGAGAAGTTTAATGAAAATTTGGATTTATTAATTAACCGGCCGGACAAACATTGTAAGTTAGATTTTTCTATAGTATTAGAGAGTTATTATTCTTTGTTTTATTTTATTGTATAATTGTTAATAAATTAGTAAAATATTAGATAGTGTTCTGTTGTTGAATTCAGCTTGTTATTTCATAAAGGTAAATTTCTGACCTTGATTTTATTAATCGTAACACTAGCTTTAGCTTCTTCAAATAACGTATTCAAAACTCTTAATGGAAAAGAGTAAAGTTTTGTGCGAATATGATGTGGACCTAATTGTCGGGTGACGTAAGGTAAAAGCGAAACAAGAGAGACATCGTATTTATAATATAAATATACATTGCTTACTCCTCCTAGTCACATGATCCCACCTCTGGTGTGTCCAGGGCTCCGTGTTGTTGTATTCTGTTTGGTACTTGTGAGATTGATCACTGTTTTTAACTTTGACATTATATTCATGTTATCTCCCTATGGACTAGTCAAATTTACCACATTATATATACGTTGTCGTTGCATCCATATGGAAATGCAGTGCCCAGGGTTTTGATCCAGTGATTTTCTTGTTGTCAACGAAATGGGGTACTTAAAGTAAGGTTGGTTATTATGGACAAGATGGAATGATATTGGGAATATTCAAATTATTTGTTACCTCTGTTATTTATTTGAAATCTGTGTCCCGATATTCTTTTATTCAGTGACCCCTTAGTTTCCCCAAAAGACCCGCAATATTTACTTTTAAATGCCAAGCGTTTGGCGCTGTGTGTTGTTGAAACAAGCAGACTTATTTTGCAGAATCAAACCATTGAGTCAAATGCTGTCTGATGTGTCTCGATGTTCCATACATGTTAAGCAAGCCGTTTTTCCACACACTGATTTGACGTACGGATGTTCCGTATTACCTGATCAAGACCATGGGCCACGCGGGTGGACCGGATCAACAGGGGATGGCTTATCTCCCCTCAAGCCCTGATCCCACCTCTGGTTGTCCAGGGGTCCGTGATTGCCCCACTCTTGCGTTTTTGTATTCTATTTCGTGTCCTCAACCTTACATAAGGTATAATAGATGATGTGTATCAATTAACAACATAATTTCATTCACATTATGTCCATTTGATATTATCCCGAAAACTCGATATAAAGGCCCACAGAATCTGACATATCTGCTTCAATATTGGATATTTACTTAACATTGACTCTAATGCAGACTGACAACTACATATATGATAGCTGATGACTTTAACTTTGCAATCCGTCAACTTTCCCTTTCTATGCGTAATATATCCACTATCACTGCTTATGGTGTGTATACATGTATCTCCCAGTTGATTCGATACGCAAGAGCATGCTATGCGTATAAGGACTTTTAAAGCAAGGCCAACTACTACACAAAAAGTTGATGCGCAGGTATAACGAACTTGTTAAAGTCATCATTTCGCAAATTCTAGCGGTCGCTATAATAGACCTTGTTGCGATTACAAATTAATCACTAAGTCATATGATTGACTGATTGTTTCATCCTTTGTTAGCTGTCATTTCTACTAGTTTGCTACGTAATCCCGTTTACTTTATTTCGACTAAGGGCTCACGCGGGTTGGACCGATCAGCAAGGATGCTTACTCCTCCATGGCGCCTGATTCTACTTCGCTTTTGTCGGAGGTCCGTGTGCCTACACTCGATTTGTATATTTTTTTGGATATAGATTGGTTTGCACACAGTTAACTCGCCTTTTTGTATTTAGGACTAACTTACGCGATTGATCCCATGATGCCTTTACATTATGAACACTATACAATATGGAAAGTGTTCTCTTTGCTAGTTATAAGTTCTACGTTTAATTTTCTTTGTTCATAGTGTTTCTGCAGGGCCGGACTACGCAAATTGGAAGGGGTGTACAAAGGGGGTCCAAGGGGATATGTGATATTTCTAAATGGAAAGATGGCCTCTCCTTGCTTGAAAAGGACATGTCAAACATAAACAAACGCTAAACAAGGCAGAAAGAAGCTAACAAGTGATGATCTGAAAGTTACTTATAAGAATAATAAAGATAGAATCATGCAAGGAACATGTTTAGGTGAAGAGGTGTTACCCAACCCTTGTAACCCCCCCCCCCCACACACACACACACATACACACACGGCCAGCCTTTCGTACTTTGTCTTTTTTCCGGTATCCTTGTTCAGATTTTCAAAATTGCAAAACATTTAAAGAAAATTTCGCTACATGGGTTCATTACAAGTTGTCAACCGCTATAAAATAACTGGAACGGGGGATAATTGCAGCTAATACATCTTACTTTCTATACTAACATTGTACGCAAAAAGAACTGGAAAAGTACGTTGTCACAAAATACGTTGCAGGCCCCTTCTTCAACCCTTGTTGCCAGTGCTTGAGATAGATCATAAACTTGTATATAGTTGAGGGTCGAACTTGAAAGTCAGCAAGTTAGGTGTTCCGATCCCTTTCTCGTACGTGTGATAGAGCAATAAAAAATATTATGTGGCAGTAATACGCTTCCGTATGATATAGATTAAGCCGGGGGAGTCCACTTCTTTTTCCATGGGAAGATATCGGAGAAACATGATCCTGAAAACTCTCTTTGGAATTCTGCTGGCATTATCCATTACCTTTATTTTCAAAATAGTGTAAGTATAAAACAAATAAGATAAAGGAATGTATTAGCGTTTGTATAAATATATTGTAAATAAGCGACAGTTAGAATCCGACAGGACAACGACCTCTGCCACCTGACATTTAAGTAAACATCCTGTGTAAATACACGTAGGTTATTTTATACGTGCCCCGAGCAGTACCTCAGTAGATAGAGGTAACTCTTCTGAGAAAAAAGGAGGAAAATTAATTCAGAAATAAATGAACAATCATATTTACAAAATATATGTATAATATATATGTCATAGTATTATTGTCATACTGTATATATACCCATGATAATAATAAAGGGGAAAGGGGGATAAAATCGAAGAATAAATTAAAGTTAGTGAAGATTGTTTATAATTGGGAATATTTCCAACACCTATTTTTTCAATTATTAAATCAAATCCGTTGATCATTTAAGAGAATTTTGGGTGTCCATCTGCTGTTAATATAACTTATTAATTATTGTGCTTTAATAGCCAAACTCACAAAATGTAGATATTTACTATCTGTCGTCTGCGTCATTCAAAGACTCATTCTGACATCCAAATAGTGTATTCTGTGACGATATCATAACCACAGTTGCTTTAGTATGATACAAAAATAGTTTTTACTTTCGAAAATCACCTATTATCTACAGGTACAAGGAATGGAAGGGATCATTAAAATTTGACAAGGAAAGTGTTAGTAACGGATATTTCAATGTAATTAACATTTATTTCCCTGAAAACGTCTGCCTTTTTACCCAGTTGTGCGTTTAAATACATACAAATTGCTACGTTTGAAAGATTTCTCACCAACAAATTAAATGAGTCATACATATATATGGGTCTTTGCTGAAAATGAATCGTGGCTAGTTTCGAAAAGATGACAATAAGAATCTACGATTATTATTTTTTTTACGATTATTTTTTTTTATTGATTATACAATTCTATTCATCATCCAAGCAAACGACACAATTAAACAAATAAGAATTATATGGACATATCGATCAGGGCAAAATGGATGTATTGTACGTATTCCAAATTCTGTCGAAATTAAACGAACATTGTATGTAAATTTGAGACAATGGTCAAAATTGTGACACTTAACCTATCACTTGTAATGACAAAATATAAGTAAACAATTCTCGCACTGGAATTAAAAAAAGGATTCAAAGACTTTTAATATATTTAATTAATATATTTCAGCATGATGATGGAATACCACAAAACGCTATGGAACCACAGACCAGGGAAATGTCACATTGTGGAAGGAATAGGTAACAATACGGCTGATTGTCTCTCTTGATATCATAAAGACCCTTCTTAGCACAGCTAATCCATCAATAGCCCTTACATACGTTTAGATTGTGGAATGCTCGTGTTTGCTATTACTCAAATAAATGTTATTACAATGTATGTACTATAGTATACACTATTTTGCTTCTTATATCACGTATCACAACCATAGCTTTATAATAATTTATAATAATAATTGTATTACTTTTCTTATTCATGTATATAGAATTTCATTCTTGTAGACTTTGGATCTGAAGACATGCAGACCACCACGTCTGGTTTGACTTTTATCACATCTGTAAGTTATGCCAGTATTAAATTCCACGGTTGTTGAAATGATTTGCAAATACAATTTGCCATTAGATCGAATGGCGGGTGTGACCGGTCAGCAGAGGATGCTTACTCCTCCATGGCACCTAATTCTGCCTTCGCTTTTGTTGGAGGTCCGTGTTGCCCTACAATTGATTTTGTATATATGTTTTTTGGAACTATTATTACGTTTAACACATTGTTTACTTCACCAATTTATATTGTCTGACGTGCTTCATACAAAATGTAAGGCCGTTCTTAACATACTGTTTTTACTCTTTCTACCTGTATACTACACGCGATGCTTGCTAATCTTACACACTTTTTTGAACATGTTTTCATACTCAGACTCAAACTACGTGTTCTTAATTGGTATAAAATATTTTATAAAATCATTCCCATACTGAAATGGTTGGTTGTATATTATTTTACGTCCCTCTTGAAAATATTTCACTTAATATATGAAGACGACACCATTGCCGGTGAAGGGCTGTAAATTTAAACCTGTGCTGAGCGCTTATGGCCATTGATTATTAAAATCTCGTATTAGACATACACATATCAAAGTGTGTGCCATCTATCCTTCTGTGTTCCGTAAAACATAAGTGATCAAAGAATTAGATAGGTCACATGAGGAATATGTTTTAGTTCCAGCTGGCAAAGCTGTAACAATAATGTCTTCATAAGGCTCATTACTTCAATTGCATTTGAAATGAACTTGGTGTTAACTCCACTTTTGGTAATCGTGCTTGCACTCCTATTGCTCTTTCCAAAGATGAAATTCTTCAAAATCATGTTTCAGTTTTGAACACATTTAATATCCTAGTCAATGGGACGGACGGATATGAATTGCCGTATCTATACTGAATTCCAAAACTTCACAAAAACCCTTACAAAGATACATTGTTAGGCCGTTATTCACACACTGATTGACTACGGATTGTTCCGTTTACCTGATCAAGACTATGGGCTCACGGCGGGTGTGACCGGTCAACAGGGGATGCTTACTCCTCCTAGGCACCTGATCCCACCTCTGTTATGTCCAGGGGTCCGTGTTTGCTCAACTCTTGTTTTTGTATTCTATTTAGGACTTACGAGATTGATCACTGTTCGTTATCTTTGCCTTTACATTGCTGAATCTTGTAAATATTTCACCAAGCCCCTGTCTTTACTCCTCACGAAGATATTGAAAGCTGTGAATGAGCAATTTCAGACGTATTGTGAAACTACATACGCCAGAAGCGGTGTAAATCAAATGTGGATTCTAAAAATGTTCTAGTTAATTTGAAATCCCAAAACCTTTCTCATACCAACAGCATTACAATATATTACTTTTCAACACTTTTCACGACCATTCCGCACAATACTTTTTAACATTATAGACAGTTCCTTCTACAAAAATGGAAAAAGGAGATATCCATATCTAGTGATCAGCCATGCTAAAACTTACTTTGTTAAACTCCACTCTGATTCTACACACTTGTAAGTACTCTGAAGTTGATATTAAAGCAATGCTGGAGTTCTCATTGACAATGTCTTTGTAGTTTTTGGCGATTTGGTCTTCCAACAGTCTGTTGGAATTCCCATGGGCACGAATTGTATTAGCTGATCTGATTTATATTCTTATAAGACAGAATTCAATCAAATGTTTCTACATGAAAAGAAGAAATATCTAGCGGTGGTCTTTTATTCGACATTTCGATATCTTGACGACGTTTTATTCATATGTCGATCCAATATACTAGTATCCCCACGAAGTAGAAATAAACGACAACACTGAGTCGTCCATGTCTGCTTCGTACTTGGATATTTTATTGAACATAGACATTAACGGCAATTTAACAGCTCAACTTTATGACAAATGGGACTATTTCAGCTTCTCCATCGTCAACTTTTCATATTTATGTAGCAATATTCCATCATCACCCGCATGTGGTTGTGTATGTTTCTCAACTTATTCGATACGAAAGAACTTGTTCTGCGTATGATAGGTTTTGAATCAAGACAGGCTACTTATGAACAAGTGTTTGTTGCAGTGATTTTAACAGTCACGTTTAAAAGCAGCATTTCGCAAAGTCTATGGTCGTTATAAAATGTTTGTTTGCCAATATAGCCTGACATTTCGTTTACCTGATCAAGACAATGGGCTCACGGCGGGTTTGACCGGTCGACAGGGGATTCTTACTCCTCCTTGGCACCTGATCCCACCTGGTTTATCCAGGGATCCCTGTTTGCCCAACTCCCTTCTTTTTTTTTGGTATTCTTTTTTAGAATTACGAGATTGATCACTGTTCATTATCTTTGCCTTTACATATTATTGTTTTACAATATTCATTGTTCGAAGGATTCTATGAATTGTAAAATAAATTTGGTCTTTTTTACTTTGAAGGGAATAAATGGAGCGTTGTTTGGACCGGGCTATCAAGAGTACTATAAAAAACAGAAGATCAGAGGGCGGATCATGCTGTTTGATATGGAGAAACCAAAAGATGGGGTGAAAGAACTGAGGATTGTTGGAAACAATTTTAATTACAAAGACTTTTTCCCTCATGGCATCAGTGTTCTCGAGGATAGAGGTAGTTGTACTAATTCTTTATAAAAAAAATAATTAAACCGTTTTAGTTATATTAGCAACTGGAAGATCCAAGCCTCCCAAACTTGGTGCCACGATTAGCATAGGTAATAACTGTTACTTTATCGAGTGCTCGACATTAGAAGTCTCCCTGATACAATGTTAAAAACTGGTTCGATTTCAGATGGAGAACTGCCAGTGCTACTTGTACAGCCTTGAGCACTTTTCATTGGTTAATATGTGATATTTAGCCTACAGCTGATATTTTTTGTGTCAGTGAAGACTCCTTGGGTGGGACGTAAAACAGCATAAACAAGTTAGCCGTTTGTTATTCGTCATCATATAGTAAGTAACGTGAAGTTCCGCTGCTGCAATAAAGCATACAAAATAATTATATGATCTTTATAACGATATTACCATTGCAACTTGTCATTGTGTCTGACGTGTTTCTTACTTATTGTTAGGCCGTTCTTTGCATACTGAATTTGACTACGGTGTGACCTGTCAACAGGAGATGCTTATTCCTCCTAGAAACCTTCATGTACAGTTTTCGAAACTTTCCTAAGAACGTCTTAAGAATGCTCCAAAGAAATTTGAAGATTACCGTAAGACAAACGTATGCAAGTAAATTATATAGGATTCAAAATTATCCCAAATGAAGACGTTCAAAGTGACTTTTAAGTGGCTTTACCAACCAACCCTCCTCCCCAAATAGCATTAAGGAATATAAAGTTTTTCTACATATAAATAAAGATTCCTAACATGATAAAAAAATTGTAATAATATTCTTTGATAAATTGGCATGCTTTTAAAGAAGTTTAAACTAAAAGAAAATTTAATAAATTTGCGAAATACTCACTATATTTTCATAACAAATTTTCATCGTGTTGTGCTTTAAGCTTTTACATAATGTCCGTTACATACTTATATTTTTTGAAACATGGAAGCGCGCGTTCGTTAATCTTTCCAATATAGACACGAGGCATTCAGCTGGAGAAGTTGGTGCAGTTTCTCCGGTTTTGAATTCTACGTATCTGGTGCATACCTGCAGGATGCATTAGACGTGTTTGCTATTGCGCAAATTCCATGCATGTGTAAATGTAAATATTTAACTACACAATTAGAGTTTTCAAGTTTCCTATATCGCTGCAAGTAGAGCTACGAAGAGTGCGATAGATTGACTACGGTTTATTCCATTTACCTGACCAAGATAGAAAGCTCACGGCGGGTGTGGCCGGTCAACAGGGATGCTTACTCCTCCTAAACACCTGATCCCATTTCTAATGTTTCCAGGGTCCGTGTTTTCCAAACTTTCAATTTGGTGTTTTTATAGCTTTTCTGAGATTGTTCACTGTATATTTTCTTCACCTTTGTCGTTTTGGTTTTAGCATTTACCCTGTTGTATATCAATTGATTGTTGGAAAGCTTGTCAATTCGAATCTTTTGTACCTGTTTCTATAAATACTTGGCGCATGCAAACCATCTAATTATGTCTCGTGCATGTACATGTATTCTTATTGGTTGATATCGATGTCATGCATGTGATTGTGATTTAAGTACCTCATAGAGGGTGCTGTCCTATAACAACGAAGCTAAATTACACGTACCATCTAAAGGTGCAATCAGTGGTTCGTAAGTCTCGGCAAAAGAAACACATAAGACAAATATTAATATGGATATACATTTTTAAAAAACCAATTTGATTTTATTTCTGTTACAAATGTGAAGGTTTTTTCTAATAGGTAAAGTGCTCCTGTTTGTTGTGGTACATCGAGCAGAGAAAGACACTGTAGAAAAGTTTGAGTTCCTGGAGAAGACCTTAGAATTAAAACATCTCAAAACTTACACAGGGACGCTGATTCGCATGTAATATGCTTTTATCAATGAATAATTTCAATGTTAAGATTTCTTTCACTAATTGTGATATCAATGTATAATTAGCTATCTTTAAATGATAAGCCTTTGTTACAGGCTGAACGACGTCGCGGCTACAGGACCAGATACGTTTTACACAACAGTGTTCGGCTATTATCAAAGTTTCTTAGGGCACACCATAGAAACCTTATTTGGACTTCATTTTGGACATGTTTTATACTTCAATGGCTCAGAATTTGCCATAGTTTCAGAACCAACGAGCATGGCTAACGGGATTGCTCTGGCAAAAAATGGAAGGTAAGTACAGAAAAATTAAATCAAGAAATTAATGACATTCATCTTCAACTTACATATCGGACAAATATTGAAGATACGTTCATTAGTTTTAATTGAAAAAAACAATGTAGAATAGGATCTGCTATGACTGTAAGGTTATTCTAAAATTGAGCGAAGTTAACACAATTTTCAAACATCTTGTGAACTATGCATATATTATTGACAACTAATGACAAGTATTATTGACAAGTTACTATTAACCTTGACATTAAAAGTTGACATACTCTTAAAAGATATCCAAGAGTCCCTGAAATGAGAATTTTAATAATTGCGTACTAAAGTTAACAACGCATATCAAATGGACAAAGACATTCATCAAAGTTCAATAATTGGTACTAATTTTGGACATGCAACTCAATCGTAGAGCACCATATTTGATATATGTACTAAAACCCTTGTGGAATGCTCTTCATTGATACCCAACTTTATGAACTTGAACTTTCACCAACACCCCCTCCCCAACGAAAAACAAATTGTTTTGCTTAATATGAAATTATATGCATGCGCAATTTGTGTACATTGTCTAATGACAACGTTTCTAGACCCATAAGCTTTCGGTTTTTAAGACATAGTTGTGTATCAGACCAAAGATGCAAGTGTTTGAGTTGACGGTCTCCAGTTAGTATAGACGCTTATAAATCCTTCTCTTTTTACAGAATAGTGTATGTTAACTCCAGTAACAAGAAAAAGATGACGGTGTACAAAAGAGAAAAATGACATGCTTACTAAAGTAAATGTAAGTGAACATGTTTAAATTGCTGACAGACACTGGTTTGATTTTTGTGTCTTGTAAATTCCATGTTACAATTGAAATGCAAGTATTGTGACAATTGCACATTGCCCCTAGCTCTTTCAGCGAAATGATAGACTTTGAATTTTGAAAGTGTCATAGAGGTCATATTGTCCAAACAGTTTTTCCTAAGGTGGTAGATATATAGCTGATTGTATGTATATTTTTACATTGAAGGGTTAGAGATTAATGTTAAAGCATAGTTGCTTTTCTCATACTTTGTTTGCGGTTCTTATC
>CAJDSM010034074.1:17085-29144 GCA_903981925.1 Ostrea lurida
ATCATATTTTCGATATTGTTGTTTCCTTGTTCAGCGTTTACGTCTAGCTTTAATTGCATTTGAAATCTGAGAATTGTTGATGGGTTCAATGTTTTCCTTTTCGCTATCCATCTCGTTCAGTTCCTCGACATGGGATTTCGGTGAATCTTGAACGTTCGGAACTACTACCGCTGGCTTTCTTTCTGTCTGTGATTCTGTGACATCTTCAGGATAAAAGCCTTCCTGTTCCTCCACTTCATCACTTTCTTCAATCAGAATTTTTGGTATCTTCATCTTGTTTAATGGTTATGAAAAAGTGATGGTTTGCCTTTTGACTGGTGGTCCGTATTGTCGTGAGATCGTTTTCGTCGATGCTCATGATTTTCAGAATCAGATTCAGGAGAACTGTCCCTATGGGTAAAAATAAACCACTATGAAGGTATGAAAGAAGAAATACGGTTATGGTTTGATTAAAATGTTACGTCGTTATAAACCAACATTTATGCGCGTGTGAAGTTACCTAGTGTATTTGTCATCATGGGGTAATTATTTCGTTTATTCATACAACGTAACAATATTACAAGCTTATTTACGCGTGAATATCACTCCATCGCAAGTGGTTCCTTATAGAGATTCCTAACCAAGGATTCGCTTATGAAAACCGATTTCTTCATAACAACTAATTACCTGTAAACATCATTCGCAAGCCCCTGTACCGGTTTCCGTATGGCGGTATTCATTTACCTGTATTCATCCGCAAGCCCCTGTACCGGTTTCCGTATAATGGTATTCATTTACCTGTAATATTCACAAGCCCCTGTAACCGGTTTTCCGTATGACGGTATTTATTCACCTGTGATCATCCGCAAGCCCTGTACCGGTTTCCGTATAACGGTATTCATTTACCTGTAATCATTCACAAGCCCCTGTACCGGTTTCCGTATGACGGTATTTATTTACTGTGATTATCCGCAAGCCCCTGTACCGGTTTCCGTATGACGGTATTCATTTACCTGTAAACATCATCCGCAACCCCCTGTACCGGTTTCCATATGACGGTATTTATTTACCTGGTCCCCTGTACCGTTTCCGCCCCTGTACCGGTTTCCGTATTACCTTGTAATCGTCATCTCCTAGCCCACTGTCGTTGTCATCGATCTTCTGGAGCCCTTTCTGTTATTTTTCAGAAATTCCAGCATATCATCGAGAAGGTCCACGTCTTCGGTGTTCCTTTCCTTTCGGCTTCTTCGTTCTCCGTTTTCTTGGACTCCGTTGCTTGATCTTCCTTTTTGATGCCCTTTTCTTTGATTTATTATCGTTCCCTTGTTGTGCTTGTCCCTGATGAGGTGTCGTTTTCCCCTGTCCTCTGATGTGGTATCAACCACTGAGTCTAAAACAGGGTTCAAAGCAGTGCGCGCGTTATCTGTATCTGCGTCCTTACCGGTGTAATACTAGTGTTGTTGTCGTCACAGTCGACATGCGAATCATGTTCAGAGACAGTCCATCCGGTGTAATGCTAGTGTTTGTTGTCGTCACAGTCGACATGCGAATCATGTTTCAGAGACTGTCCCATCCTTCTCTGTCTGCTCTGTAGCCCCTTTAGCATATTTCCCGTCTAGTTTATCGCCTACGTCTGGGTTTTTAAGGAGGTCCATCTATTTCTGGGTATTCTTCTGGGTTCGGTGAAGACAAGGAGACATTTTTCATTCATCATCTTTTAAATGTACGTCTAGATCAGACATTCGACGATTCGGTTGAATCGTCATCGCAGGTTCTTTTTCCGCCATATACCTGTGGCCTTATCGACACATTCGGGTAGTGCTGGGAGGTCCATTTCCAATCCCATACGGACTCCATCTTCTGTATCATAAGCCTTCGTTACTGACTCTTTGGATGACGTCCGTTGTTTATCGAGATCTAATCCAATTCCACTATCATCACACCAGCTTGCTGATGAAATGATTTCTTCATTGAAGCCTCTGCTGTTGTTCCTTCAACTTGTCAGTTTTGAAAATCCCATCCCTCCTTCTTTTTTCAATTTTATGGTGGTTTTCGATTCCCCCGAGAAGAAAGAGATATTAAATTGGCCATCTTTTCCTGTGATTTGTTTCAATAAATGAGTCGACTGAGCAATCGATTGGATTTTGATCAATATGTCGTCTTTGTCATAGAGAACCGCCTGACCTCAAACTTTCATCTGGTGGAACTGACAATCAGTTGTCATGTTCCACGCGTTCATCTACAACTAAGAAATACAAATCGACGTTACAACTGTCTCTGTGAAAATTGGAAAAAACTTTTTTTTTTAATTTAGAGCGTACCAAGAAACACGTGTATAGTCTGTACAAATAAATTTTGAATGCACAAAAAGGACCTATTTTTATTTTCCCTATGAGTGACCGTGTTCAATTTATGAAGACAAGTGCGATTCTAAATAAACTATACATGTATATAAATAATACGACTTAAATGGACACTTATTAGAATTTCAAACATTAAACATACACTTAGATATTTTTGCGATGAGTGACCAAAGTTAATGTTTTGGAGATATGATCAGCTTGGATTTGACTGTATGTTCTAGAATGATGAGCTAACTAGTTTAGGATACATAGCACCAAACGTTCTGCAGATGCTGCGATTGACCGATACACCTGTGTAAGTTTTGGATGAATAACGAAGCTAAATGGTGTGCAGAGATTCAACCCATTATTATAGATGAACTTGAATGGCTGATGCCAAAACGAATACATGTACATTTCATCAGATTTCCTTTCAACTGTTGCAAAATGGCTTTTATTAATTGAAAGAAATTAAGTGCCTCTGTCAACTCTCGCTTCAACCAAATGTTCGCTTATATTTCATTTTGAATGTAATTCAGGAATAGAAAATGCGGGTATTAATATCTTTATTGTCTATATTTAGCATGTCTTCAGCAAAGTATATGCGGAATAAATAGTTAGGACATGTGAACCATTTCAACAATCAGAAAAATGAGCGCAGCCCTGGATATAAATATCTTTACATCAAATTGATATATATTATACTTATCACACAACTGTTTCCGGGTTTATAACACGAGTTCGGAAATACGAATATGAACTCATAGCTGAGGTTCATAAAAATTATCTCGATCATCCAAACGTTTTGTCTTTATCAGACGAACTAATGAGTCGAAGCGTTTTGATGATCAAGACTACTGATATAAAAATGAAATTCGGTAGGTCAATCAATTCATCCGCAGCCTTGGATATAAATATCTTTACACCAATTGATATATACACGTATCATAATTTATTAAATTGTAAGTTGTAATGATAGCCATTTCCGCATGCAGTAGTTGTAAAGTGCGCGTAATGAATACAGATGTGAAAGTAACGTACATTTCAACAGCTGAGAATTCCAATAAAATTAAAAGTGAGAGTAAATATTCCTCTTTAAAAAATCATTTTTGAAATTCATGAAGGTATGAAAGTTCTGCAATGCTTTCACTCCCGCATACTTTTAATAACCGCGTAAATGAAGTAGGCCGGCGTGAAGCGTCAACAATTCATACCCTCAGTGTTTTCGAAAACGAAGTTTATTTTTAAAATCAAATACATGTAACACGTATAACTAATCGTTTTTTTTTCAATTGGCCAGTAGCCTGCTTCTATCAAAAAAATGGATCATACGCTGAACAAGCTCTCGCGAAACGAATCAGTTGAAAGAAATAAACACCATATGCAGGTGATAATGGAATATTGATATATGAATATGGAAAGTTGATAATGGGGAAGCTGAAATAGTCCCGTTTGTCATAAAGTTGAG
The DNA here is from genome assembly GCA_903981925.1 of Ostrea lurida. NCBI lineage: Eukaryota > Metazoa > Mollusca > Bivalvia > Ostreida > Ostreidae > Ostrea > Ostrea lurida. The sequence continues at coordinate 20,875 of CAJDSM010034074.1, forward strand.
TTATTAATAGACATTTCTAGCGTACACGGACTCCAAGCTCTGACTCGGACTTTGTGTGATTAGATTTTCGGGATTTGCGTTTCCTGTAACTCTATTATTAACATTGAAATCTTCAATTTTGGAGCTAGGAAAAAAAATGTGAAATGTACATTGCATATGCCCTAAATACTAGTGTTGGTAGATTTTGGAAATATCCATGTTTTGATACACCCCCGTAGCTGCGGTCTTTAGAATACGCGTCAGTGTACGGGTCCGTCAAACTCTGGAAATGTCTAATAGTTTGCCGTTGATGTCTATGTTCAATAAAATATCTAAGTACGAAGCAAACGCAGACTTTGTGATGTCTTTTATTTCCAGTTTACAGGGATATATCGAATCGACACAAGAGTGAAAATATTTATGTAGAAATATTCCATCATCACCTGCATATGGTGTGTATGTCTCTTATTCGATACGCAAGAGCTTGTTTGCGTATGATCAGTTTTTGAATCGAGGCAAGCTACTACAGACAAGTTGTTGTTGCAGGGGTTTCAACAGTCACGTTTAAAGGCAAGCATTTTCGTAAATTCTATGGTCGTTATAACAATTTAGTTTACCAATACGACCTACCTTGAGTCAAATGCTGTCTGATGTGTTTCATGGCCATTGTTAAGCCCGTTTTTCACACACTGATTGACTACGGATTGTTCAGTTTACCTGATCAAGACTATGGGCTCACGGCGGGTGTGACCGGTCAACAGGGGATCTTACTCCTCCTAGGCACCTGATCCCACCTCTGGTGTGTCCAGGGGTCCGTGATTGCCCAACTCTTGTTTTTTGTATTCTATTTAGGACTTACGAGATTGATCACTGTTCGTATCTTTGCCTTTACATATTATTAAAAGATAAAAACGTCGTTGATATATCTAAATGCGATTTAAAGACCACAGCTAGATTTTTTTTAATCCTGTAGAAGCTTTGAATAAATTTTGCCTCGTAAGGATTAAAAGCGGATCAGTTATCAAAGAAACATATTTCGTATCCAAGGAATTGAAACTATTCATAAAGCTGGATAAAGTAAATAAAATATCGCATACTAGTATGAACAGATCTGTATTGACGTCACCCATGACTTCCTTCATTAGGCGTTCATTCCGGGAAGTTTAATTTAATTTGTATATAAATTATGTAAATATTTATTCTGCGTTAGGTGTTGTGTAACATATTAGAGATTGTAATTATAAATTGTAGGCTTGAGTAAATAATTCAGTAGTGTATTTTGTTAAGTGGAGATTCTCCTTTTACTCCTGCATGGATCAAAACCCTGGACGTGTGTTCTGGAATCAGTCGGAAGTACAGTTTTTCGTCCTCGTGCCTGCTGGGATAGATCCCGGGCATGGCGTTTTAACATACCGGAGTATTGCTGATCTTCATGCCTGCTGGACCAAGCCCTGGGCGTGGTGTCCTGGAACAGCCTGGGTACACCTGTCTTCATGGTCAGCTGGAGGGCGAGGTGTCAGGTTTCATACCGTCAGGAATCCTGAAGGGGCGTTGGTGTCAGGTTTAGTACCGGTCAGGATCCTGAAGTAGCTGCAGAACTGTAGCGTTATGGTTTTAAATTTTGTCTGACCATAACGGTCAGACAAAATATAAAACCATAACACTACAGTTCTGCAGCTAGATCCTGAAGGGCGTGGTGTCAGGCTTTAGTACGTCTGTCTGCTGGAGGGGCGTGGTGTCAGGCTTTAGTACCGTCTGTCTGCTGGAGGGGCGTGGTGTCCGGCTTTAGTACCGTTTGTCTGCTGGAGGGGCGTGGTGTCAGGCTTTATACCGTCAGGATCCTGAAGGGGCGTGGTGTCAGGCTTTAGTACCGTCAAGATCCTGAAGGGGCGTGGTGTCAGGCTTTAGTACCGTCTGTCTGCTGGAGGGGCGTGGTGTCAGGCTTTAGTACCGTCGGATCCTGAAGGGGCGTGGTGTCAGGCTTTAGTACCGTCGGGATCCTGAAGGGGCGTGGTGTCAGGCTTTAGTACCGTCTGTCGCTGAGGGGCGTTGTCGGCTTTAGTACCGTCTGTCTGCTGGAGGGGCCGTGGTGTCAGGCTTTAGTACCGTCTGTCTGCTGGAGGGGCCGTGGTGTCAGGCTTTAGTACCGTCGGGATCAACCTTAAGCCTGGTTTAGTGTGGTCTGTCGGGATCAACCAGACCCCGTGTCCGTAAGAATGTCCGATTGTTTTAGGAAGTTATGAGCCCCCCCCCCCCCCTCCTCCTCCAGACGATAAAATTATTTACTGTGGCAAACAATTTCTCTAACGTAGGTCTATGGAAATGTGTAAATATTGTAGAAAGAGTTCCTGTGGCGGAAACAATAAAATGTTAACTGTAACACACGTTCGTAATTGTTTTAAAAATGTTCTTTTTATTTCAATCTACTCGTAATTAGTTTTCAGTTTCAACCTCTGTCTACATCACCTTTATTTAATTAAAAGCAAGAAACCATATGGTTTTTATTCGCGCGCAACAACCGGTAGTATATTTATCCAACAGGTGTTAGATAAAGCTTTCATTTATCACACGGGTGATTCATTCAATCTTTACCTCATGTTCCACCTTTTTGTGATATGAGCGAATTAAATGAAAGTACAGAAATGTCATGTTTCAGGAAAAGTCAGAGGAATATAAACATTAAATGAAAGACGATGCTACAAAGACCTTGCAGCTTGAGGAATAATTTTCAAAAGCAGAAAACCATGACAGTGTCATGGACTTTTTAGGTATTCTTTGTAATTTAATTACATGTACACACAAATTTTGTATGATTTGACGACATACAGAGGTGCAAATTAGGTATTTTCAACGCTATTTGGCTTTCCCTCACTATTGGAAGGTTTTATTTTTTTTATTGTGATAAGCTATATATGCTGACTTCTGAAGATCCACAACAAATTCATTGCACTTTAAATTAATATTCCAGAACATTGGGGATGTGATGATGTTTTGTGTGATGGAATGTCTAACTAATGATCTGGCAGACGTGTTTATTGTCCTGTTGGTATTTGGTAACAGTCAGCTTCTTATCTTGTGTTGAATCAGAGAACAATGCAAATATTTGACAGAGAATGATTCTGAGACGACAAAACGTTTGAAATTGGAACTACATGTATGTAAATAACCTTGAATTTGAAACTGAAAGGAAGTCAATGTATTTACTTTCAGAAATGAATGCCACGAGTAAGGAGACATTTAACTGCGTTTTACTTGACTCTTTTCTCAGGCAGAAAGAGAATGAGAGAGACAGAGTCTGCAGAGGAAGTTGAAATGAATTCGTTTACCGATCCAATTACAAGGCTCTTGAAAGGTGGATGTAACCGGTCGACAGGGGATGCTTGCTTCCTTATTCCACCTCTGATATGTCCAGGGTCCGGGTTTGTCATGCTCTTTATTCTTTATGGGAGTTCTTCATCTTTTCATTCTTGGGTCAAAGATGAAAATTTAATTGAAAAAAGAAAAATGTTTCTATTTTTCGATTTTCTTCGATTTCATTATCGGCCGCAGGAGTGGCCGATCTATTTGTGATTGTGTTATAAAGTGCGCATGGGGAAAGGGGAGGTCTTTGCTTTAGTGTTTCGAGAAATTGAATTTTATCAATAATATTAGTAAAAGTTCTGAATAAAGAGTTTTAGAAATATGTATAAATTAAAATATGAATGACTGTAATGAATTCGTTTCATTATTATTCAACGAATATTATGAATTCACAACTTTAAACAAGTTTTTACAAGTGCTCCCCCAAGTGGCAGTTTGTAAAATAAAGAAGCAATTCATTATAGGGTTCAGTAAATGGATAGATAATAAACACGTTATTATGTTTGAATATGCTGCGGCTTCAAATATTTTAATTTTTGTATATTTTGATTGCTGCTTTCCGTTAAATCTCAATCTGCAAGCCAAATTTGCAGTCAGTAAAGCCAGTCCAGCAAATGACATCGCCATCATCATGTGTACACAGATCCGGGGTATGCCTTTCAACTAGAACACCGATGTTTCTGCAATTGTTTGACTTCAAAATCAAATGATTATATATTTGTTCATTTGCCTATCTTCATGCTGATGCGTTTACATTTTATAATCAATTCTCAACTGCAATTATTCTGCCTAATTAAAAATGGCCGGAGTTGAAAGGCATGTACAAAATATAGGGGACAAATATATATATATGTTGGTCCTTTCTGTATGTTTCTTTGGAAATACATGCAAAATATTCAAAATTTTAGCGGCCTATTTGATGCTTTGCATTAAAACTATCTTGCAGAAAAGTTGTATTTCTTATTTAAAGAAATCAAACATGCGCAGTAGAAACTATGTCAATCTGTGCTCTCCGGGTTGTAGATAAGTATGGCACATTCTAAAAATGCTATTTTTATATTCCAAAAAACAAAAGAAAAATTCGCAGAAAATATTTATAGAACAGAGATATAAGACGTAGGATAAAACAATCATTGGTCAAAACTGGAGTAGGTCTGCTCGTTTGATCTGTTTTATGTTTCATGCATGCTTTTTAACACTTAAGATATTAATAGAGAAGGGTCTTCAATCAAAAATCGTTTATCTGTTCTTTGATAGCGGAGCTGATGTTACAAAGAAATCCCATATAAATTCTCACTGCATTCATACACTTATCAGGGCTTAGAATACCTCAAAACAAAACTTAAAAACAAGAGGGGGATTGTGGGGAAGGAAACAACTAGCAAATGCTCAACATATTGATGGACTGATCGTAGTTTGTTTTGTATGCGGAGTTGGCAATGTCTCAGCCAGATTATAGAGATTGGGTGAATCAAGGCTGAAGTTTCTATGGCCGTCCACTGTCTTGGGAGTTGGGATATCTCCCTAAAAAATGTATAGCAAATTAATAAAACTGGTTAATGATTTAGTATATTGCTAAAACTTCATATTTACGACAAATCATCTATATATTTCTGCATTATTCACATATCTTTACTCCAAAATTCAAAGGAAAACATTACCCAAATTTGAGATCCTTCGAAGTGTATTTCATTGGTGCCTTTCATGTATGACCGATGTACATGTACATTGTTGTTTGCTCTAATTAACATGTCATTCTTAAGGCTATAGGATACACAATTTAAATGAAGTAGGATTTTGTTGTGTTTATGCAATTTCAGTTTTCAACCCAAGGTTCACGCCCAGCCCGAGATTAGAAATCCACTTTCATAATAGCCGGTGACACGGGTTCCAGGCCTGAGACACGGGCCCAAGTATCCACCCATGTCTTCCAAATCTACCCTTGGGCAAACAGTAAGCTTCACGTACAATTTCATTTACTAAACATATAAAAAATGGTAATCCTTGTCAAATGGCACCATATGTTTGAGGATTGGTAGACCTAGCGTCTTAACATGAGTACGAAAAATGCTAGATAAACAAAAACAGTATTGAATTGTATCAAGTGGTGACATTCCAAAGTTTGAAATGTGATGCCCATTCCAAAAAAATCTATGGGCAGCGGTGGGATTCGAACCCACGCCTCCGAAGAGACTGGTGCCTTAAACCAGCGCCTGTTTAAGACGCCGGCCACGCTACCTTGTTGTTCTCGTATTAATGCGCGTTGAAGTGTAAACAGTGCGCGTAAACAATGAGTGATAATATCAAAGGTACGATGTGTACTTCTGTTTTATGTTTCATCACTCGGCGAATATTGTACTACATCACATGGTCTTATCCAAAGTTCCGAGTTCATTTGTTACACTCAAATCAAACACTGTAATTAAGTTGTAATTTCACAATATTTTTTTTTACATGGGCACTTCTAATCGCGATATGGTTTTAATTTCATGTAACAGAAACATCTACGTTTAGATTAGTATTGATTTTTTTTTCAATATAGTACTCACTACACGGTTGCAATCTTTCACTATGGGTTTAACTTCGAGGAAAATTGATAAATCGCGAATATAGTGAAATTAAAACCAACGTGTTAAAATTTCCAAATTGACAATATGAATTTGAAAAGGTAAAGATAGCAAACAGTGATAAAACTCATAATTCCTAAAAAGAATGTAATACTTAATTAAGAGTAGGGCGAACACAGACTCCTGGACATATATCAGGGGTGGGAACAGGTGCCAAGGAGAAGTAGGCGTCCCCTGTTGATCGGTCATACCCATCGATCTACAGTTATACTGGTAAATTATCGGCAGATATCAAAAGGATCATTGGAACAGATCGAGCTTTCCAAGTATTTTTGAATCGAAGTTATTGTGTTCATTCTAAAAAAAACTTACTTGGCAGCGTTGGGATTCGAACCCACGCCTCCGAAGAGACTGGTCCCTTAAACCAGCGCCTTAGACCGCTCGGCCACGCTACCTTGTTGTGTTTGTATTACTGCGCGTTTGTAATCACCGAGTGATAGTACAGGTATGTACATGGCTTTAGGAGTAAACCTCGAGGAAAAATATCCGGAGTTGGAGTCCCGTAGGCGGTTCCTTGTGCAGTTATGCCAGGGTTCCGGCAACTTCTGCATCTGAACTCATCTCTAGCCGTCTCGACTATGTCCTGCCACTAGATCAAGATGAATTTCAGACAAGAGAGTGAGGTTGGGAGGTGCGCGACCCTTCTTCACTTTAGTCAAATTCATCAGCGCAAGTCATATTTCATCACATATTCAACCACTATCAAAGTCCTGCGGCGATTGGCAATCGACGAAAACAGCAGGTGCGGATACACTGGAAGCTTGCAGTTTGAAACCCTACACGCAGGCGGCTCAAGACATTGGTCGTCAGCCTTTGACCGAGACAGCAAAGGTTCCCGGCAACATCTTGAGTGACTGAAGCAGCCCTCTTTAGGAATGCACTGCTCACCCCCTAGCCTGGGGAGGGGGCTAGAAAAGGTGCCCTAAACATTGCCTGTCTCAGCTTACCTGGGCCAGTTTACGCGACTGGCAGGGATCCCAAAACTTTGCGGTCGAAAAACACAAAGAAAGATAAACAAGCAGATGCCGATTACAGTCGGTGCATGGAATGTTCGAAACACTCTTAGACCAAAGAAGAGTCAAACAGACCCGAACGAAGAACAGCGCTCGTGGCGAAAGAGCTCTCAAGATACAAAGTTGATATTGCTGCTCTGAGCGAAACACGCTTTGATGGAGAAGGACAACTGACAGAACCAAAAGCTGCGCTACACTTTCTTCTGGAGTGGGCGAAAAAAAGAGGAACGGCGTGAATCAGGAGTCGGTTTTTGCAATCAGAAACGACCTGATAGGCAAGCTTTCTAGTCTACCTAAAGGAGTAAACGATCGTCTTCATGACGCTCACACTACAACTGAAAGGAAAGAGGAGTGCGACCATCGTTAGCTGTACGCCCCCACAATAACAACAACCCTGATGACATCAAGGACAAGTTTTATGAGGAGCTTGATACCATCATGCCTCCCACTCCCGCACAAAAACAAGCTAGTGGTACTAGGCGATTTCAATGCTAGGGCGGATCGGATGCGAGTAACCTTCGGGACCCAGTCATCGGAAACATTGGTGTGGATCATGTAACCAAATGGCTTACTCCTCTTCTAAATTGTGCACAGAACATCACCTTAGTATTACAAACACCTATTTCAACTCCCAACAAGAGAAACAAGACCCACCTGGAGCACCCTCGTTCTAACCATTGGCATCTCATCGACTATGGCCATTCGTTAAGAACATAAAGACAGAACGGATTGTTTACGAGTGACCAAAGTCAATGTGTGGAGCGGACTGCTGGACAGATCACCGACCTATCATATGCAAACTCAACTTTTCACATCCAACCTCTTCAGGCGTCCACAGGGAAAGAAACCACCAACACGTTTAAACACCAACAAGCTAACAATCCACGATATCAAACAACTAGTCGCGACGGGAACTAGACGAGAAAATCATCTCTCGCCTATGAACACTTGGTAAACATTGAGCATGACTGGGCAAACTTCAAAACACTGTCCACTCAGTCATGCCCAGCAACATACTTTGTCCAAAACACACTCTCATCAGAGACTGGTTTGATGAAAACGATGAAAATCATGAACAAGCTGCTTGCGCGAGAAAAACAGACTTCTCCAGCTCATCTATCAAAAACATTCCGGGCAAATCAGCAGGCCCTATGCCAAATAAAGCACACTGTCAGGAAAGAACTCCAGACATATGAAGGATAAATGCGCTCAGTCAAAAAGGCCAAAGAAAATTCAGTTGTACGCTGACCAAAAACTCCAAGGTTTCTAATCAAGCTGTCCGTACATATCT
>CAJDSM010034077.1:2925-16077 GCA_903981925.1 Ostrea lurida
ACTTTCTTCTAGTCATGACTTTTAAAATTCTGTGTAAATAAAACTGATGCTTTTGTACAAAATATGTGTATGTCATTTTATCAAACATTCAGAGGTTATGCGACTCCCCCTATCTGCACCTTTGCTGAAAATCGACTCCCCCCTCCGTTACTTTTGTAACATTGAAACAAATCAACCGCATGCAATCCGTACACGAGTATATTCCAAATCCTGAGTGTTAAACAATGAAGAACAATGAAAAACAAAATGTTTGGATTACTTACTATCAATGTTTGCTGCTTAATTTATCCTATAATGCTATGTTTTTGTCACCGACACAGCGAAAATGTTGCACTCTGCAAGTTGTTGTTGAAGTGTGTGGCCACACTAGAAGGTTAATCCAGACAAACTGCTGATGTAGATGTACCTTGGTTATCGTATTGTTCCGTGAGATATATCTTTTGTAAATGTAATGGTTTTAAATGCAAGAAAAAACCGTGACATACCGGTACTTTCCGGTCGAAATCGAAGCGAGGATTTCCGACTCCCCCTGGCGTTGAAAGCGACTCCCCCAAAGTAACGGTTGTACACGGTGTTATAGTGTCATGCGATAATACCTATTTTGTTTAAATTCTGCAAATGTATTGTTTTGTATAAGCGTGCGTTCTCGACCTACTATAGGCATAGGCCCGTTTAGCTAGCATGTTTCAAGTCGCGCATTATCTATGTACATCTTTTTGAAAATTGATCTTTTGCTGAATTTTGATTGTGATTTTTGTAATTTGCAGTTTTTCACCCTCTCACGAGGTTTGGCAAATAAACAGTACAATTGTCATTTCAATCTCACAAGATTGTTCGAATGAATTTTAAAAATGAAAACCACTACTTTAATGTCCAGTGAGCTTGACCTTTGGACCCAAAAATTCGATTAGAGAACTTTCTTTGACACATGCGATGAGTTCATGTGTAAGATATGGTGACTCTAGGTAGAAAGGATAATGTTGAAGAGCCTGGAAAACCATATTGCTACTTTGATTTCCAGTGCACTTGACCTTTGACCTTTTGACCCAAACTTCGATAAAGAGCATCTTCGTATCATGAGTAGTATAATTATGTATGATATAGTGACTCTAGTAGAAAGGATAATGCTCTAGAACCCGGAAACCTTATTGCTACTATTGATGTCCAGTGCGTTTGTCCCATGAGTAGTCCATTATGTATGATATAGTGACTCTAGGCAGAATGGATAATGCTCTTAAACCCAGACACAATATCGTTACTTCGATGTCCAGTGTGCTTGACCTTTACCCTTTTGACCCAAATTCAATAGGAAACACCTTTGTCCCATGGGTAGACCATATGCACGATAATGGCGAGGCTAACACTAAAAGTCTGGGAACTATTCTGTCTACAGTCGGATGGACAGAACAACCCGATCCACGTAACAACAACCCCCCTCCCAACTTGTTGCAGGGGGTATAATTAATAATAAAAGGCCTCCCTGTTCATTCCAAATATTCATTTAGTTTCACATTAATATAAATAGCATTTGAAAAAGATGCTTTTCAAATGTTTTACATATAAACACTATGAACCAATGTTTGGTCCCCCACCCCCTGGGGTCAGAACCTCTTACCCCAGGGCCACCAAATTTACAATTTTGGTAAAGGCCTTTCTGCTCTACATCACTATGCATATGGTTTCTCTTAGACAATTTGCGGTTGTAAAGAAGAAGATTTTTAAAACTTGGTCACTTTTGGGCAGTTTTTGGCCCACTCCAAGGGTGGCAAAAGACCTGAAATTTACAATTTATGTGTGCCCCTTGTTCCAAAAAATGCTTCATACCAAATTTGAAAAAGAATTGGACTAGTGGTTAGCAACAAGAAATTAAAAATGTTCAATTGTTAACGGAACATTATGTACCAAATTGTGGCCCCGCCCTTGGGTCAGAACCCCTACCTCAGGGACCACAAACTTACAATTTTGGTAAAGGCCTTCCTGCTCTAACATCACTATGCAATTTGGTTTATCTCAGAACATGTGCGGTTGTAAAGAAGAATATTTGAAAATTGGTCACTTTTGGGGCAGATTTTGTCCGCCTCCAAGGCCCCAGGGGTGCAAGAGACCTGACATTTACAATTTAATGTGCCCCTTGTCCCAAAGATGCTTCATACCAAATTTGAAAAGAATTGGACTGGTTGTTATCAAAAAGAAGTTAAAAATGTCAATTTGTTAATGGACATTATGTTACCAAATTTGGCCCCGCCTTTGGGTCAGAAACCCTACCCCCAGGGATCACCAAATTTACAATTTTGTAAAGGCCTTTCCTGCTCTACATCCACTGCATTTGATTTCTCTCAGACATGTGTGGTTGTAAAGAAGAAGATTTTTGAAAATTGGTCACTTTTGGGCAGTTTTTGCCCCCGCCCCCAAGGGCCCCAGGGGTGCAAGAGACCTGAAATTTACAAATTTATGTACCCCTTGTCGCCAAAAGATGCTTCATACGAAAATTTGAAAAGAATTGAACTGGTGGTTATCAAGAAGAAGTTAGACATGTTTCAATTGTTAACGGACGACGGACGCCGACGGACGAAGACCAATTGCAATAGGTTCAGCGTCGTGAGTTTCACTTAGGATGACCTAATAAAAAATCCTGTAGGGAGAATGGTTTTTTTTAAAAATCCTATCATTATCCCATGGGTGAAAAAATCCTAACAGGAAAAAAAACTCCTATGATTTTTAATAGGATAATTAATCCTATAGAAAATGAATTTTAATTAAATGTCCCAAATAAAATCCAAACGATAAATTATCCCATTCTTAGTAGACAGCATAGGATATTAAATCCAATCAATTATTGTTATTAGTTTGGACTATATCTATTTGGGACATTTAATTCTAATTCATTTTCTCTATAGAATCATCCTACTGAAAATCATAGGAATTCTTTTCGTTTAGGATTTTTTCTCCTATAGGATAATAATAGGATACCCACCCACCCCCATTCTCCTACAGGATTTTTATCTTTAGGAGTTTATATCTCTTATTGTACAAGTTGTAGTAACTTTAGCTTTGGACTAGAAGATACTGCAAAAAAATCCCACAAGATACACTGAATTTGTTTTCTGTATCTTTGTTAAAAGGGGTAGCAAAAAGTCTGGACTTTGTCATGTCCGAAGTCTGTGGAGCTATATAAAATCATTCATAATGTAAACTATAGACAATATGTGCAGTTATATAATTATGTGTAGTGTATACTGTAGTTTATATGTATAGCTGTATAATTATAAATATAAAACCCCATTCGACCTGTTTAGCTACATAATTACATACATGTATATCACAAACCCTAGTTGATCTGTAGGGCTATACTATCATGCATAGACTCTAGTCAGTCTGTATTGACCAATCATCAGATTTAGTTAGTCAATTTGGATAGCTATATAATTATGTATATTCTAAACTCTAGTCTATATATATATAGTAATGATTAGGCATATTGTGAATTCTACTTAATCTACATAGTTAAATAATTATCATGTATAGCTATGATTGCATCTATTGCATTTAGTGAGTCTATATACCTATGTAATTATGTATATTGTAAAATCTAGTCAGTATAAACCTATGTAATTATGTATATTGTAAAATTTAGTCAGTGTATATACCTATGTAATTATGTATATTGTACAATCTAGTTTGTTTATACGCCAATGCCATTATGTAATTGTAAAATCTAGTTAGTGTATATACCTGTGTCTTTATGTATATTGTAAAATCTAGTCAGTCTATATACCTAGGTCATTATGTATATTGTAAAATCTAGTCTGTCTATATACCTAAATCATTATGTATATTGTAAAATGTAGTCAATGTATATACTCATATCATTATGTATATTGTAAAATCTAGTCAGTGTATATACTTATGTCATTGTGTATATTTTGTAAAATTTAGTCAGTCTATATAGTCTATATACCTATGTCATTATGTATAATATGAACTCTAGTCACTATGTACCTATATCATTATGTATATTGTAAAATCTAGTCAGTTTATATACCTATGTCATAATGTATATTGTAAAATCTAGTCAGTGTATATACCTATATAATTATGTATATTGTAAAATCTAGTCAGTCTATATACCTATGTAATTGTGTATATTTTAAAATCTAGTCAGTGTATATAGCTATGTCATTATGTATATTGTAAAATCTAGCCAGTCTATATACCTATGACATTATGTATATTGTACAATCCAGTCAATGTATATACCTGTGTCATTTTGTATATTGTAAAATCTAGTCATTGTATATACCTATGTCATTTTGTATATTGTAAAATCTAGCCAGTGTATATACCTATGCCATTATGTATATTGTAAAATCTTGTTAGTCTATACACATGTGTATATACATGTGACATAGTACCTATGTCGTTATGTATATACCTATGTCTTTAGTGTGTAATAATTCCCAATGTCCTTTATTACGATGGTTTTGATTGGATAAAATTAAATCGAAACGAGAATTTAAAACATCATAATCCGAAAACGTGACGTCACAATACGCGCATGAAAACAAACAACGTAACGCACGGAACTATTCAACTTTTTAAATTGTTCATACAGTGAACAAATTGAAATTATAAGAATTAAACATTCTTTTGAAGAAATTTATCGATGTGTAAACTCTGGACATTTTACTCACAAACTTAACATTTACGATGTGTAAACTCTGGACATTTAACTCACAAACTTAACATAAAAGTGCCTCGCACTTTTATTTAGTATTTATGATGTACACCATTCTTCCTTGTCCAAATATTAAATTATCCATTTAAAAACACAAATTCACGATGTCCATCCACGAGCGAAACTCGCCGGATAAGAAATGCTTTTTCATATAAACATATCTTTTTATTTAATTTGTGGGAGGGGTGGATGGGGATAGGTTGTTTTGTTGTTGTTTTTACTAATATTTTGATAAAGTACAAACATCATCATTGTCAAGTTTTCTCAAGTAAAAATTGATAAAAGTTCATTCTCGTTTCCAATCTGCCAATTCCATCATTGATTTCATCGACGCACCTTTCAAACGTGCACATGGCGGCCCAGAGCTCTTCTAGAATGAGCCTGCACAGATTTCTCAGAATCCTAAGCCATTTTCACCGTGTTCTTTATCCAGTTAGAAATAGTATGTACAGTCAGGGGATTATGTGATTTACTTATAGCCAAAAATATTCTGGATGAATCTGATTTACGGAAAGATTCTGTTTGTTTCAAGAAATGAAACAAGGCCCTTTTAGGGTCCAACAGTTTATCCTCAGCAAAAGTTGGAATAAAAATCTTGGCGCCAAAATGGCTAGGTCTGTCTTGTTTTGCCAAACCTTCTCTAATATAATTTAGTCCATTTTTCTGTACATTGATGTTGCCTAATGCCAGTATGTCACTGCAATGACTGAAAGAAGTAATTGCAATCAAGACAGTTTTCCATGTCAAAAATTTCAAAGAAGCCTTTTTAATTGTTTCAAAAATACTCCTTTTTAAACATTCTAACACAAGTTGTAAATCCCACCAGGTACAAGTTTAACTTATAGAGGTCTAGAAATTCAATATTCCTTTCAAAAGTCTAATAGTTGAAAAAAACTGCAATTACAAATTGCTTCCAATTACTTGAAATATGTAGTTAATTACACTCAATTACAATTACTTTTTTTTTCAATTACCTCATCCCTATTGTCATAACTGGATTAATCACCACCTTGTAGTCACCACACAATCTCACATTACCATTCTTCTTCATAGCAGGAACAATTGGAGTACTGTAGATTCCTTATTTTACGCGATTACTTTAAATCGCGAGTTGGCTCTAACACGTCTAATCGCGAGAAGGTAAATTCGCGATTGTTGCAATAATGAAGAGTGTTTACATGTATTTTAGTACCATAAAAATAAAAGCGAAACCTTTTATTCCGCGATCGATGCTCCTCGCGAAATTACACGATAATAAATTACTTGCGTTTAATTAGGAATTTACAGTAGCCCAATCGCTATGATTCCATCTGTCGGTAACTTGTCCAATTCTTACTCAACCTTCGTCCGCAGTGAGTAGGGAACAGTACTTGCTTTGAGAAACACAGGTTTCGCATCAGAATTCACTGCAACTGATCCTTTAATATGTTTGAGTGTTCCGACTCCTGGTGAAAACAACTTGTGTGCCTCGAGAAGGTCTTTCAGTGACGTTGAGTTACGAGTAGTTGAGCGTAAAGTGTTGACTTCTTGCCAGTTGAGTCATAAGCTCTGCCCAAGTCAGTCTCTTCCGAATAAAGCCGGTCCATCATTTAAAACCACAAAAGGTTAAGGTTGGCTGATTGTGTATTGAGATTAACATTAACCTTTAACATACCCAAGGGTTGGATAATATGCACGCATTATTTTATTTGCTGTTTCCAGTGGAATCTTTCGAAAATTTGCACAGTAGTCGCTTTTTGAAATCACAGAAACTGCTGTCCCTGTGTCTAATTCCATCTTTATGACTTTGACATCAATGGTTATTGGTGTTTCATACCGTGATTTCTTCTGAAAAGTATCTGTTATGTGTAGAAGCGGTTCTCCATTGTTTCAGTGTAAGGTTGTGTTATGCCCCTTGCTTTTTCCACTTGCCTTTTTCATACAAGCTTGCTCAATGTGTCCCACTTTTCGACAAAATGAACACACGGTATTCACACGTTTACACTGTTTTGCTGAATGGTCACCATCACAACGATAACATCTAGGTTGCCGCGCACTAGCCTGCGAATTTGTGTGTTTCACAGTAGGTTTCTTGTTGAATGTACCTTTAGAACGCCTGCTAATTTTGTGAACGGTTTCACTTTTGATCCCTTGCACTTCAGCAGCGTCTCTAGCTGCCGTTTCCGTAGCAACGCAAAAGTTTGCTGTTTTATCCATATCAAGATTGGTCTCAGAAAGTAGTCGTTTTTGTATCGTCTCATTACGCAAGCATACAACACGTTAAGTGCCACTTAAACCTGCATCAAACAGACAATGCGTTGCTAAGTTAAGCTTTATAATATCAACCTCTTCAAGAGCGGAGACGTTGAATTGAACGTTGGAAAGACAGACCAACAATATTAAATAACTATACAAAATTATCACTAGGCTCAGTCATCCGGAAATTATAGAGGCTGTTCAGGAAGAAGTGAAAACATATGAATGATAAACTAGAAAAAGAAAGATGAATTAATTATGAATAGAGGATTGAAGACCTAGAAACTAAAAAAAAAACAAAACTTGCAAGTATTAGAAGATAAAAGAATAGCACGGAAAACAAAATTATATTAAGTCAAGACCAAAAAAGACAATTTAAGATCATTCTTCATAGAATCGATGATGGAGACAACAAACCACGTCATACATACCTATCCGACATTACAGTCATTTCTAAAGGAGCTACCCAAAGTCTGGATCCACCAGGGCAGGGAAAACACAGGGCAGGACTGAATGCTTTAACAGCCTGCTGAAACAGAAAAAAACCTGATACATGTATATTATATCAAATGCTTTTACTGAGCATGTGAAAAATTTCATGGAACAACACAGGGATTCAATCTGTGATACCTGTTTGTGAAACACTGCTATAGGTGAGATTCTTGATACAGAAATCACAGAAGGAGAAATGTAAGAAGTTATCATGTGGACTTAAAAAACAAAGTCTAGAATAAAATAGAAAACAACAAAAGTCTAGAATAAAATAGAAAACACAAAAGTCTAGAGTAAAATAGAAAACAACAAAAGTCTAGAGTTAAATAGAATCACGACAAAAAATCTAGAGTAAAATGAATAGCATCAATAAATCTAGGAGTAAATACTGAGTATCAACCGAGTTTCAAATACTCTATAGCATTTCAAACGTTGCAATATTTGATCTTTTCCATCTGCATTGCATAATTTCCATTAGTATGTATAATTGTTCTTTTTGAATTGAATATTTTCCATTCGTATTGTATAATTTTTCATTTGTATTGTCTAATTTTCTAGTTGTATTGTATCTTTTATATTTGAATGCAAATGAAAATTATACAATCCAAATGAAAATTATACAATACAAATATAGAAGATACAATACATATGAAAATTATACAATTATGATACAAGTGGAAAATTATAATACCAGGTATGTGACAATATGTGATCATGTTACAATTTGTGACAGTATGTGATCATCTGACAGTATGTGATCATGTGCCAAGGTGTTACAGTATGTGATCATGTGACAGTATGTGATCATGTGACAAGGTGTTGCAGCATGTGATCATGTGACAGTATATGATCATGTGACAGTATGGGATCATGTGACAAGGTGTTACAGTATGTGATCATGTGACAGTATGTGATCATGCGACAAGATATGATCATGTCACAGTATATGATCATGCGACAGTATGTTGAATTGACTTTTATTTTTAAAAGGACTCAACACATAATACAAACAAATTATACATAATAAAATTGTGTCAGCCTTTTGGCAGATACAGAGATTTTAGCATTTTATCACATCACATATTGTACATTAAAAACAATATCAAATCAAAATGAATATCACAGTCACATCACTGTTTGGTTTTGATTAAGATCGCATGATGTAATAAGTTTATACAGTTATAATGATATGAAAAATATAAGGATTTTTCAATTGTAAAAGGAAAAGAATTTTAGAATACAATTCAATTCAACCTGCTGTGACACGGGAGCTCGGTTTTTGACCATTTGATTATATCAGAAGAAAATACGCTATCACCCATAGGCATAACATTCTAAAGGAAATCTGGAGAAATCTAAACCCCTTGATATATGTAGACAGGCTTTAAAATTGAATTCATTTCAAAACAAATTATGGTAGAGAAAATAATTTGTTATTTTAGCTATTCCTTATACAAGCATATCTACGAAACACATTCTAAAAATCTTACATGCACATCTGGTATATGGCTTCCGTCCCTATGGATTTCGATTTAAACATGTTGTTTTCAGAGTATTTCAGCTTTACTTGATGATTAGCTCTTGATGATGAATTCTATTCCCGTGAATTGCAGAGCTGGAAATATCAATGCAACAATTGTCACTTGCTTTACACCTCCCCAGGGAATTGCATAACAATGGCAGACAATGAAAAATGCATTTACTGTTAAATGAAAAAATATGAAGTTCGCAAGCACTTGTTCATCAACAATTCTGTTGCAAACCATTAATCGTATTTCGTAAAATTTGTTGATTATTTTGTATGACTTCTATTTTGTACATTGCAAGTATGTAGCTATAAGTTTTTCAATTTTTATATTCTTCATCTTTAAGGAGTTATATCACATCGTCATAAGGCCTGACTTCCGTTTATAACATGAATAAAAATATAAATACCAGCAATATTTGTTTTCCTGACATTTTCAAAATTTGGCAAATGTCAAAGAAAAAACTATTTCAAAGTATTTAATACTAGGATATCATGAACATTCTTGTTTAAAAATTTAGTATTCAATTTAATTTTTCAGCAGGCCTTTATAAAGCTGTGTAGCTCCCTCCATAAACGTGTTGATTACAGTCACTAATCTGTAGCCCAGGGATTCCAGTCCAGCCGGGGTGGGGGTTCCAGTCCAGCCGGGGGTGGGAACTCCAATCCAGCCGGGGGTGGGGACTCCAGTCCAGCCGGGGTAGGGTTCTAGTCTCAGCCGGGGTGGGGTTCCAGTCCAGTCGGGGATGGGTTGCCAATTTTTTTCTTTTTCAGATTGCTTTCTATTAAAAGTAAAGGCAAAGATAACGTACAGTGATCAATCTCGTAAGTCCCAAATATAATACAAATATAAAACAAAAACGAGAGTTGGGCAAACACGGACCCTGGACACACCAGAGTGGGATAGGTGCCTAATGATATAATAATACATAATAATAATACCATATTTTATAGCACCTTTTCATACAACATGTACGCTCAAAGGTGCTTTACAATGCATATATAATAATAGATATATAGATATAATAATACCATAAAATCACCAAAATAAAAACATTACTATTAAGATCGATGACAAGTTTTTTTTCTTTTCTGAAAAACCTGAAAAACAAGATACAATAAATACGCTAAATTAAAACATAAGAATAAACATCAGTTTTAAAGCATATTAAATGGTAATGGGGTACACGCACGCACACACAGTACTCGATTATAATACATTAAAACATATAAAACAAAAACATAAAAAAAATGTACCATTAAGAATAGAAATATTAAAACGCACAGTCAGACAGACAAAATTAATCTTGTTAAAACTGAAAATTAGTCCTGAAAAGCTTGATGGAAAAAAATTGTTTTCAGTGATTTCTTGAAAGCACACAGTGTTCTACAGTCCCTTACATGTTTGGAAGGGCATTCCACAGTTTTGGGGCTATTTATTGAAACATCGATCCCCATAAGTAACGGTTCGACTTTTTTGGAACAACATAGAGTGACCGATTGTTTTGTCGACCTAAGATTTCGGGCAGGCTTATATACGTTTAGTAATCGCTTGATATAAACTAGGAGGAGTAAGCATCCCCTGTTGACGGCCACACCCGCCTTGAGCCCATAGTCTTGATCAGGTAAACGGAACAATCCGTAGTCAACCCAGTATGTGGAAAACGGCTTAACAATTGCTATGAAACACACCAGACAGCATTTGACTCCAATGGTAGGTCATACTGGTAAACTAAATTGTTGTAACGACCATAGAATTTACGAAATGCTGCCTTTAAACGTGAATGTAGAAACCCCTGCAACAACAACTTGTTTGTAAGTAGCCTGCCTACGATTCAAACGATTCATACGCAGAACAAGCTCTTGGGCTTCGAATAAGTTGAGAGACATACACACTAAATTTTTTATTAATTTTTTTTTTTTCAATTTTCACATCCTCCACTTCTCATCTGCATAAATGTCTTTGGTGTTTTAAAACCATTTACAGATAGCCTTCAACTAGATAAAACTGAGGTGGCAACATCACAGAGGGCCCCGCTGGTTGGGCCATTAAATATCTTCTATCTAATTCATAAAATATTTAGGCAATAATCAATAGCAACTTTGATCTTTGACCCTTGTCAATATTTGTGGAAGGTATTAATAGTGATCCTCTGTTAATTGCCTTTGCTTCTATTGACAACATATTTTTTAGTCAATAGTGACCTTGACCTTTGATCACAGACTTTGAAAATCATTAGGCTTCATCCGCAGTCCATGGGCAACATTTGAGGGAAGTTTGATAATTTTCTGATGATTAGCCTTACTTCTATAATCTTCATAAGATTATGAGTAAATAGTCAGTGTTCACTGACTTAAAAGTTTACGCGAAGCGGATTATTTTAAGCGTAAACTGCACCAAGTTAGATAATAAGGATTTTCCATGAGGCGGACAAATTTTGCAGTTAGCAACCATTAATAGTAGAATACCCGTCAAAGTGCATTTTGTTGACGTCATTCTAGGGCGTCAAAGATTACAAAAATAATTCATGTTGCTTCATCCTGTTTCAGCCAATCAAATTCCTTGTAACAAGTAAAGTTAAATTATTGATTTCTAACCTAAATAAATCTAGATTTTAGGCAATATTTGTCCTTCGGCTTTGTTAATTGACATCGCAAACGCTGGTTGTATTAATTGGAAATTGACTACGTCTCAGTTGAAAGATCATGCCTGCATCTGATGGAACATAAAACCGGCGCTACGTTAAATGATCGCTAGTGGTGATTTAGATTTTAAAAATTTCAAATGTAATAATTTTTTGCGACTTTCTGAGAAAGAAACAATTGATTTTTTGTTACTTATATTTAAAAAAAAAAAAAAATTTTAAATTCTGTGTCATTATTTTCACCTCATTAAAAATGACAGAAAATTTAAAAAATGACTACATGGGGACATTTCAAGCCCTATAGAAACTGTAAAACTCGACAGCATAGCCTCCCTGGGGGCCTCAGACCCCCTGCCTCATAAAGTTGCGCTCCCTGAAACCCTGGATCCTTCCCTAATCGCTTTGTTTTTGACAAGAGAGAAGTTTGATGCAGGGCGAAAGTAATAAAATATACCCTTTTACTAAGGGTTAAATTGTTATTTACTTTGTGGAAACAGTATTTTCTTCGTCACAAGCAGTGATATCAGTTCATGAACTTCGTCAATAACCGGAAGTCGATCGCTGGTTAATAAGTTTAGAACCAGGCGACGAAATGACACATGTCGATCCGAGTAGAGTTTTCCGCCCATTCCCCCAAAGACGATGATTATCTTTTGTATTGTTAAACTTTAGCTGGAACTGTACATTGATGGCATAAATAAACAAATGGCCGGTGAACAATGAATAAATAAGAGCGACACCCAATTTCGATTCTGTTCATTTGATAGACTAGATTTCCACTTCTCTGATAAATACTCAGGATCAAAGTTACTCGTTTACGAGCTTTGAAGCTCATTGCGCTGCAGGATAAAAATCCTTTTTAGAAAGCTATCCCTGTCTGATTGATATTTTTACGAAAATTGAAAAAAAAAAAATATAATTTAACCTTGCATTCATCTGATTAGGTATTCGTGGACTGGTGATTGCCTGCCTTGATTCCCAACGACCTCCGCTAGGAATTTTAAGGACAGGTAACCACCCCGCACTGACAGTAGGAAACCTACTGCAGTTTCGCGCGCATAGCACAGTGCGCATCCTAAACATAAACTGAAACTTTAGTTAAATAGGCGGATCAAAGAATATTTTTAAAGCCATTGTATTAGATAACATTATATTAGTGCACTAACTTCATATTAAATTGACATGAACATTCTAAACAAGTTTATGCACACTAATCTTATGGATGACATGTTTTACTTGGATATTGTGCTCTGTATTCAGGCGCCTTATCAGGTCAGTTTGTTAACTGTCGCTGCATTCCAATACAAGCAATTTAAATTGATTTATAATGCTGAAGTTGAGGAGGTAAAAGTTCAGGTTTTGCTTCATTCTTATCTTGGAGAGATTCTGATAAATGTAAATAGATAGTTCGAGACTAATTTTGATCGAGTAGACCTCCTGCGTTTGCAGATTTCGTCTATATGGAAGACAGAAATTGTTAGAAATGGAAAGATTTACTCCTCCGTTCTATTGTTAACTTT
>CAJDSM010034082.1:0-14533 GCA_903981925.1 Ostrea lurida
TCAAGTGAAGTAGAATATGGCAGTGTTGTATCACGTGGTTTGGGAATCTTTGTTGGTATTTGGCTTTGCTTATGAATAATAGGACGAGCAATTAATGATATCAATTAAATCATGACGTCATATATTTAAGAGTTAACCAGGCGTACCTTTCTATGAGGGATAGGAACTGTATGGAATTTGAATGTCGCGCAATGATTTTAATGGACCTGCCAAGTGGGAGATATGCTTTTTTTTATTTGATATTATTAATTAACAATTGATTCTCGATCTCTCAGTCTGCTCTCTTTACTGTATTTTATGACAACTGGATTGGGACCTATTTTTAATTTCTAATCTCTCATCTTGGGGCAGTTTACTCGTTTCATCGAGAATCTTCTTTTTGTCCGTTGGTCCATCATAAATCTCTCATTAAATCATCTCATCTCTATCAATACAATTCAATTTGGGGATGGGCATCAAAATAGTAACAATAATGTCGTTCGGTGATTTGTACGAACTTTCTTAGGTGTTTTTCATATACACGATATATGGCACTGACCGAGCAAACTACTTTATAAATCATACATTTCACGTTACAGTTCCAGAGAGCAATTAAAGAGGAAAGTAACGCATATTAGTCTGATCATGTTTGTCTTGTCCATGACAGTTCTATAATTATCAGTCTTCCATTCAACATAACTCATGTACTGTGCAACATTCCTATTTCTCTAAAGTGCACAACCTTTATATCGGTATATCTACGAGTTCAGTGATCAAATCTACTCTCACAAATAAGGCGTGCATGTATTAATATGTCTATATGTATACATAATTGTATTCGAGGTAATTTCGGTAAAGTATATCATAGTTTGTATATTGAGATCAATATATATTAGAGGTTTTTATAAACTGTTTTTGTACCTTTGAAGGAATAAAGATGACATAACAGAAGGAACCAACAACTTTTATGTCATCAACACTAGGGGAGGTGCATTTAAGCACAAAACATTTTATAATGTGTTGAGATGAGTACTTTTTCAGCATAACAGTACTTTACCTATTTTCTTAGACAATTGTTTAATATAATTCAATACAATATATAGCTTGGTTAAAATGAAGAAAAACGTAATGACAGTACAAAAATGACATAAATCAACAATGTAATGGCCACTTATATCATAATGGGTTGGATAAATATATATTTTATAGAAAATTAGAATCATAACTTTACAAGTTATTTAATAACTATTACAACTACATGAAATATATTTCTTATATAAAATTAAAAAATTAAAATATTAAATATCTATATTTCATATATTAAAAAGTTGATATTATTATATTTTATATTATAAGAGAATATCTACATTATTTTTATATTCTTAAGAAAGTTATTATTTTGTACACATGTTATCGATTTAATAAAGAATATAAAATTCTTAGATTTAATTTATTTGACTTACACCCTAACCTACACAAAGACTTTTACTTATTTATATTATATAATAATAATTAATAATTTTAAAAATATTTATTTCCGTAATATATTTATATTAAAAACTTAAATATTTTAATATTAATTTTTATTTCACTTAATTATAATTTAAAATAATTTAAATAATATAATTTTATTTTATAAGGCTATAATATTATTTTTTTGATAATTATAACTCATTTTTTTATCTATTTTTATTTATTCAAAGGAATTTTTTATGTTGAGGTAAAAAAAGGAAAGAAATGCTGTTATAATTATTTTGTTTTATAAGTTGTTTATTATTAGTTATAAGTAATGTTTATTATTGGTAAATAGTACGGTGATAATAATTAATTATAGTTATAATTTATTAAGAGAATCAAAGAGGGGGTGGGTTATGATTTAAATGTGTCACCATGCACTTAGTCTTGAAATATCCAATCAGTTTAATCATTTAAGTTTATTAATTAAATACTCTCAGCTTAACAATAACTAACATTATATATGTAATAAGATAAATAGAAATTTCAAAATTAGATTTTATACATAATTCAGATTCTATACGAGGTTCATGAAAAAAATTATAAGTATATACAAATTTAATTTTGATTATTTAAAATTAAATTAATAATAAACAGCAAAAAAATTTTTAGTTTTATTATCGTTAATTTAATATTACACTAGTCATTATAAAATGTCTAATAATTAAGCTATGTTAATCGTATTTTTCTTTTAATACTTTCTATATTACAAAATATTTATAAATGAGGTTTTGTAGATAAAAGATAATTATGCTAATATATACTATAAATATAATTGTCACCTTTGTACTTTGATAATACATAAATTATATATAAAAATTTAATAAGAATATCGATAAACAATCTAATTTATGTATTAGAAAATATTTAAATAAAAAAATATTAATAAAATTAAAAAATATATGGAAATTATTACAACATTAATTTAAAAAAATAAAAAAAAATCTAAGCCTTTTATTGCAATATTTAAACACCTTTATAAAATAAAGACCCATCATGATTTATTTCAAAAAGATGAGACGGGGGGTTGCCTATGCAACCGTGCGTCAAATGACCCTGAAAATCATACCCAGCATAGTAGGCGATGTAAGGTCTTCTTTCCATCATATAACGCGTTAGGCAGACATCATCAACTACAAAATAATGTTATAAAAAAAAAAATCAATGGGGAGTCATTCAAATTTCTCAAATACCCACGCAATCATTCTACTGTCGATGCAATACATAATAGATGTAAACAGTGTATGATAACAGATTAGCAGTACAGGATTTTATGACAAGGGGCAGGGTTGTCATAAATTGACTTGTACTCACATAAGAAACCATACATATATCTATGTTTTGGTCTGCCCTGCATGAATTATCTGTGTACATATATACCCTTTAGGTTTTATTTTTGATTTGTATGTATCATAATTTTTCGATAGTTATTGTACCTCATATTTGGTTTGAGCGAACAAATTGAACTTAACAGATGTAATTGACCTCACTGACCTAATTTCAACCATGTGAAGCAAAACATAACGAATCTTAACCCACTGAAGTACTAAGAAATAGCCGGATGGTAGCACTATATCTGGTCTTCTTCAATTAGATAACTGGCTGTTTCCATAAACTCTAGTGAGCAAAAGTCAGGTAAAGACTCATGATAGCAGTTGGTCACAAGAGGGTGTAGTTTCGCATCGTTTGGTTTCAATGGTGATGCCATCGAAAACCAAATTAATGTCTATTCAAATTAAAGTTACAGCATGTGATTTTTTTAAAATCATATTTATAAGCTGGCTCTTCACTAAGCCTATCTTACAAAAATCACGATCGGTTCTACAACCTACATTTTATGGAAGTACTAATTTTGGAATCATGGTTATTTCGTCTTGTTAGGCGTTGGCACGACAAAGAACTTTCATTTAAATGCCCTCTCTCTCTCTCTCTCTCTCTCTCTCTCTCTCTCTCTCTCTCTCTCTCTCTCTCGCAAATGGATTCATGAGTGTATGTGTGATATTGGCATTGTGATATTCAGACACTTACCTGACCACGAATCTGGGGATGGTGATGCTGAGTAACAGAACCAATGCTAGGATACCACCCAATGTCCCCACTACGATCTCCAAAATTTCCGTCTCTGTCATCCCTAAGTTTAGAGAATGGAGAAAGTATAGTATTAAAGAATGGCATGGTGCTATAAATATTTGAACGTGACATCATTTGACTTCTCATTTGTGGACAAAAGGATTGTATTTTGAGATATGCTTAATTTCATTTGTCCAGACAACAGCGTCTGATAAGTATTGAAAATTCAGCGAAGGTTTAGCGGTACATATACCATGATGTAATGTTATATGTTTTCACAGATTTTAAGTGGAGGTAATGATTTCATTCTCATAACTCCCGACAATGAATTGATAAGAACCCCAACATGATCTGGACACATTTGTATTGACAGTCTCCAACACTAAGATCTCACCAAGTATAAGGAAAATTCATTGAGTTATAATTTTTCCCAAGCCACTGTCCTGTCTGTCCATAACTGCGCTGCATCGGGTTTTATCTCACCCGAGATGAAAGGTCAAATTAGCTTTTGTTTACAACTTTGACCACCTGTCTGTCCTCTGTGAACGTTTGATATATCCGATTTCTACCTGATAACCAGTCTGATTCATGTTTGTTTTAAATGAAAGATGGCACCTTCCTCCAATAGGAGATAATAGATAGTCACAAGAAACACATGAGTCGTCACAATTATCTGAGACACAATAACACTGAAATTATACAGGAAGTATTTTTGTTGATGCTGCCATAAGTACATCTCCCGAACTGTGAGAACAGAATATACATGTACTTCAACTTTTGTGATCGTCTGGTCATGGGTCACCTTTACGTTACGTACGAGCTATGGATGTCTCTCCTAAGATGTTTTCCCTGGATGCAAAGTTGGAGGGAAGGAAAGAAGATAGGCATGTAGACAGACAGGGTGTCTCTATTCCATATAGAATGGCGAAGTAAACTGCGAAGATAAACATGTTAAACAATCATAGTCCCAAAAAAACATATTTACAAAATCGAGTGTAGTGCAACAGACTCCGACAAAGCGAAGCAGGTCAGGTGCCATGAGAGTAAGCATCCTCTGCTGACGCCACCGCCCGTGAGCCCGTATCAGAACAAGAACGGGTTACCGTCGTTTCAAATCTAGTACGAAAATGACAGTCTAACAAAGGGTATAAACAAATCAGTCAACATATGACTTAGTGATCATTTGTTTCGCAAACAAGGTCATTATTATAGCTGACCGTAGAATTTGCGAAATGATGACTTTAAACGAGATTCGTTATAACCCTGCAACATCAACTTTTTGTTAGTATTGGCCTCGCTTTAAAAGTCATCAATACGCATGGCATGCCCTTTGCGTATGAATAAGCAGGTGATAGTGGTACATTACTACATAGAAAGGAAGTTGACGATTGCAAAATCAAAGTATCAATACGTTATTCATATAATGTAGTTGTCAGTTCTGTCATTAGAGTCAGAGTGTTAAGTAATAAATATCCAAATATGAAAGCAGATGTGTCAGATTCTGCAGGCGTGTCTTATTTCGAGTTCCGGTAGGATATATCAATGGACATAATTGTGAAACATTATGAGTTAGTTAATTGATACACATCGTCTAGTATACCTATATTTTATAGGGTGAGGAACGGCAAAGTTTTTTGTTTTTTTGATGGGATATTGCTATGAGTTTGATTTGTTTGTTACATGAAACAGAATATTCTTAACGAGTCAATGGTTGATTGTTAGAAGATCCATATAACTCTATCCTAGGGCCTGGATTCTTAACTGCAGAAACAGAAATAGACGTCTCCCATTCATTATACCTATATACCGTCAATAGAAAAACAGAACTTTAATAGGTGTTTCCAATGCATGAAATAGAAAATGGTTATTATAAACTTTACGAAAAATGCTATAAATATTAAGCAACCGGCTTTACCAAATATTAGATCAACCACTTTTCATTCCGAATCCTTTCAAATCTTCTTTCCAAGAAACATGTGTAAACCCTCAACTTTACTGACCGTTTTTGCAGAACTCGTTCAGAAATCCACATTTTGGACTGTCCAGTGGGGGTCCCATTCCATCCGGCCATTGTATTTGTCTCAGCGGACCCTCTTTAAATACTCCGTCGTCCGAAAAGAAATAACCAACAGCCTGATGCAAAGTAACAATAGCACATCATTACAATCATATTAAACTGTATAATAGAGTATTGACTTACATGGCCAACTACTAACAGAACAAGATGTGTTTGTGAAACACGAATGCCCCCGTATTCCACATGCCATTGGAAGGGGTTTCTCATAAGGAAATATGAAAAAGTATATTATACCCTTACCATTCAAAAAGTTATGGGCCAATGTTAAAGTTTTAAAAATGTAGGTCAAAATTCAAGGGTCAACATTTTGGGTACCAGGATAAAACGGACTTCATCATAAGGACATTAACATGTGAAATATTTAAAGCTCTAGTTACTTACCATTCAAAAGTTATAGCTAAGGTTAATGTTTTTGAAAAAATAGGTCAAGACTTCAGGTCAGTTTTCAAGGAGTCAAAAACTTGTTGCGGTACCCATGCGAAAGGTCTTGTAATAAGAAACATACTTGTTGGAAATATCAAGCCCTAGACTTATCATTCAAAAGTTAATAGCTACGGTTAAAGTTTTGATAAGTAGGTCAATTCAAGGTTCATAGTGTTCAACAGAATGTTGGTACCCACGGGAAAGCGTCTTGGTCATAAAGAAACATCATGTGAAATATCAAAGCCCTAGTACTTACCATTCAAAAGTTATAGCCTAAAGTTAAAGTTTTTGAAAAGTAGGTTCAAACTTCAAGGTTCAAGGTCAGAGGTCAAAATTTTGGCTACCCACGGAAAAAGTCCTTGTCATAAGAAACATTACATGTGAATATACAAAGCCCCTAGTACTTACCATTCAAAAAGTTATAGCCAAAGGTTAAAGTTTCAGACCAGGAATGGACAGGACAGGACAAAAACAATATGCCCCGATCTCGATTCCACGGGGGCATTAAAAATTGAATGTTGCAGAGTATATCGAATCTCGTTTAATTCATCATTTCGCAAATTTTCTACGGTCGCATATAAAAGACCTAGTTTGCGATTACAAAATATCACTAAGATCATATGTGAACTGAATTTGTTTACAATTACCTTTGTTAGGACTGTCATTATTCGCTACTAGATTTGACCGGACGGTAACCCCGTTTACTTTGTTTCGGGACTACGGTCACGGCGGGTATGAGCCGGTCAGCAGAGGATGCTTACTCTCCATAGCCTGCATCCTGGCCTTCGCGCTTTTGTCGGAGGTCCGTGTTGGCCCTACACTCCGATTTTGTATATATGGTTTTGGGGACCATGATAAACGTTAACAACATTTTGTTACTTTTGCCAATTATAAGCTAAGCGATTTGACAAGATAATATATAACTGACTGAAACGTTATTGTGAGGCAACCACCATTATAGTTGCACATAATGATCACGTGTTACCTTTAAACAAATGTTACTATCCCCAAAAAATAGTTATTACCCCCCCCCGCAAACAAAGTTTAGGAGGTAATATAGGAATCACTCTGTCCCGTCCTCTGTCTGTGCAGATCGTGTCCGCGGCCCATAACTTCTGCTGTTCTTGAGGTAGGCATACCATATTTGGCATAATGGGCTGTTTAAATCACTATGAGACGTTGTTGTCGCGTATATTTGATGACCTCTGCTATGACTTGAACCTTTGACCTTCAAGATCAAAAAATATAAGTTTTTTCTAACATGAAATCGTGTCCGGGCCATAAATTCTTTGTATCGTTGCCATAGAGCACCTGTAATTTGGCACAAAGCATGCATATCATCATGCGACTAATGTGTCATTGCTACTCTGTTTGTCTGTCGATCCTGCCGTGTGTTTCAATTCGTCTGTCTAGGCCTGAACTTGTTTGTTTCTTTGGACGATTTAGCCATACCATAATACTAGCATATGTGGAACCTGATATCCAATAGAGAGGCATGTATTGGCATACATCATTAACCTAATGTGACATTTGACCATTAATGACCTTGACTTCTGACCTCAAGGTCAAAGATAAGTTTTTCTAACATGGATTATATTTGGCATGTGAGTGTATCACCATATAAGGATGATTATCGCTTTACATTCATGACCTCTGTATAACCTTGACCTGATCTCTAAGTCAAACTTATATGGTTTTCCTTACATGGATTTGCGGCCGGGCTAATCTTCTATTCTCAATGCTTGCAGGACTCAAGTGAGCGTAAAAGATGTGGTGGGCGGGGGCCTTGTGAGTTTACTCACAGTATTTCGTAGGTTTTTTGTTTGTTTTTTTTTGTTTACTAACACGATTTCCTTCCGTTATTTAATAATTATTAAGAATTGCTTAATATAGTTGCATTGCTTTGACCAATGCTGAACCCCATAGCCATTCTTTATCGACATGTTGTCTCCAATATCAACCATACGATTTTCATATGTCGTTGATGCGCGGAAGCCGGTAGGTATGGAAGGAAATACCGCCATTATTCTATGAATTCTTTTTGTATTCTTAATTCATGACATTTTTAATTCGATGTTACTTTATGGTATTTCATTTTCCAGTCTTAATTTCACTACATGACGTCCTTAATCCCATGTCACATAATCACACCTCGGACCAGGGATCCTTGTTTACCCTACTCTTATTAAATGTATTCCGTATAGAATTTATGAGATTGATCAATGTTCGTTATCTAGCCTCGTCCTTATTATAATATTATTTATGTTTAAAACCATGTTATGCAAGTCCAAGGCAACATTGCAGCTCTGTTTGTTTCCCAGTAAATCATAACAGAAAAACATGTTGTTAAGTTGTAAAAATTTGTAATTTATTTAAAATGAAGAAAAATGTTAATAATAAGATAAAAATAAATGTAGAAATTGGTTGGGAGACAAACTGGCGTCTTTACTAGCAAAGTAAGATATGAACGTATTAACCAAAAGCGTTCTCCCAGCCACAAATATTATATGTATATGACATTCTTAATGACCATACCTTAGTGCATTCTGCAGTCATTACATTTAAATAACTTAGATTTTACAACCCAACATTTTTAATTTTATTGAGATTCGATATGTAGTCCCACTTTCCTTGTTGATCTTATTAGTTTTGTTGCATTCGTCATTTTACGTCTCATTGTTACGTCATATTAGTTAACTAATGCGATATGCGAACTAAATAATTTGGTTGCAGAATTTCGTACTTTTTAAATTCCTTCCATCATGCGTCGCGGCAGGTGTTTGCACGTTAAAGAACCATCACTCCTACGCCGTAAGCGCTAAGTGAAACTTCGTTCAGAAGTGGTGACGACTCGGTATGAGTGAAAAATTCTTCATGGGACGTAAAACAAATACATGTAACCAGAGAACAAAAACCATGCATGTTAGTTTAAGTTAAGAGCAACATTAAATTGTGCGCATGTTCATGCAGCTTTACTACATTTTCATTAAAGTAGCATAATCTGTATCTTTACGAAAAATTAAATCATTCGGATTTTTTTTTTCTACGTATACATCTAATAAAGTTATGCTTTCGTTCGTAATTACAACATTGAAAGCAAAAAGACATTACCCAAACCAGCATTCTATAATTATGAACATGTATTAGCAGCCTATTGAAAACACAAAAGTACCGAGATGTAGCGCATGCGGCTTAGTACTGTATTATTGTTTGCATGTATACACATGGCGCTTTTTCTCTTTGTGAACAATTTTAGTTATAGCTGTATTTAACAACATATCTAGTACTGCATTGAGCAAATCATATATTCTT
The DNA here is from genome assembly GCA_903981925.1 of Ostrea lurida. Classification (NCBI taxonomy): domain Eukaryota; kingdom Metazoa; phylum Mollusca; class Bivalvia; order Ostreida; family Ostreidae; genus Ostrea; species Ostrea lurida. The sequence goes on from CAJDSM010034082.1 coordinate 9,377, forward strand.
AATATTTACAGTCAAAAATACTCAAATATAAGAATTTACTACAACATTTCAAGCGTGATTATGAATTCTACTTCCATATAAGGAAATTGGTGTTTATGACGTTCAATCCTCTTTCCATTTATAGAACTGCCACGTTGTCTTTTGAGGCTTATTTCCGCTTGTTGTTTACATTTTGACCGGACAGATTTCGTGGTTCTCATTTTTACCGTTTATATATTTATTTCCTTAAATAAATCACAGTGTAATAAAATCAAAAGATACAGATTATGCTACATTAAAGTGCTTTCCAACAAGGTATTTATTGATGGAGTCGACTTACTAACCATTAACTGAAAATCAGACGTAGCTTGAATCTGTTCAATCTTATATCCCTGTTGTCTGTCCCCGTTTTCATTCAGAGATATGTTTCCCGTTATGCCTGTAAATTATAAAAGAAATTTCTACCAGGCTATAAATACAGAAAAAAATCTGATTCTAATTTTTTTTTATATCGAGTACTTTGTCACACTACTTTGTCCAATAACTGTTGAATAAAGATTTATGTAACTTATGAACATTGCAGTCAAATGGCACTGATCATGATTTGTAATGCAAACATCACCTTATACAATCTGTAAATATGAAATGAATTTTATTTTTTGATCACTTGAGCTTACCTAATTAAAGTCAAGTGACCTATGGCATTTTTTCAGCGTCCGTCGTGCGTTACAATTGAGCATTTTTAACTTCATGATAAATGTTTTCATATTTGGTATGAAGCATCTTTGGGTTAAGTGCGATATAGATTGTAAATTTCAGGAATCCTGGGGTTTTAGGGGCGGAACAAAAGCTACTTGGAATGGATGAATTCTCGAAAATCCCTTTCTTAACAACCATATACCTATAAGAAAACCTAAATGCATAATGATGTAGAACTGGAATGATTCACCAAATTTGTAAGTTTCATGATTCCCAGGGCAGAGGTTCTGACTCCAGGGAAGGGCCAAACTTGCATGGTATGTGATGTTTATGAATTTCATAAGTAGTACTAAATTGAAACCAACTGGCTATTCAAAAAGAGCATGTAGTTTACCAAAATTGTAAATTTCATAATCCTGGGGGTTTTAGTGCCAGAGTGAAACCAAAATGGTCAGTGATTAAATGTGATAACATTTGAACATTTTTAAATTCTTGATAACAATCAAATGATTTTCAAATTTGGTGTGAAGAAATGTTGGTTACGACAAAGGAGACATATAATGCAAATTTCAGGACTCGTGCAACGCCGGGTCCCTGGGGGCGGGGCAAAATCTGAAATTTCATTTACAAATTTTCAAAAATGTTCACCTCTAAAGCTTCATATTTATCAGAAAAACAAACTGCACTGGTTTTGACTACGGATTACTCCGTTTACCTGATCACGGTGGGTGTGACCTCTCAACGGGATACTTCTCCTAGGCACCTGATTCCGCCTCTGGTGTATCCAGAGATCCGTGTTTGCCGAACTCTTGTTTAGTATTCTGTTCAGGACTTGCGAGATTTATCGCCATTTGTTATCTTCGCCTTTCCATAGTGATGTAGGAAAGTCTCCACCAAAATTAAAAATTTTATGATCCCCTGGGTAGAGATTCTAACTCCAAGGCGGGACCAAACTTGGTATATCTCGTGCTTATGTGTAAAACATTCAGATATCTTCTTAAAGGTTTTTGACAAAAAAATCGTCATGACTAAATTACACCATATGTACCTGAAAAGTCGCCATTATCATCTGACAGGTCGACCAATAGATGGATATATGACTTGACAAATCTTCGTGTCGGCTTGTCAATTACAGTATGTCAACTTGTCAGATCGTCATTTTGGGCGTAAATTACTTTAAGTTAATAATTCACTTTAATTAGGTAAAAAGTGGATAACATCAACTGACAATTTGACAATAATCTGACGAATAAAATGTAATTACTGACAAGTGGTGGCAGAGATTTTGACTCGTACAAACATATAAGACAAAGCAAATCATTTTAATATGTTGTAAAACAAACTACATCAACATCATGATTATTCTTACGTTGCCACTGTAATTAATTTCTTGGGGACTAACGTCTTTGATAATTCATATGGTACACAACTCTAACTTCATTCTCTCTCGAACAACATAATACACACAATTGTATTACGCATTCAATGCTTCATAACAATGAACCTACTTTATATGGCTAAAAAAATATCCACAAGCTATGAAAGTATATAGGTGGTTGGGTGGGTGTAATGCGTGTGAAAGGCACACAGTTTTGAGCTCGAATGACTGAAACCGCAGAGCATGTCAGTCATGCTCTACCACACTGGTCAACCAGTACAAGTATTACTACGCACATGTAGCCCCTTAAACTATAAATAAACATTCACGTGTTCGATACAACTTGTTACATTCTCAACCGCAATAAATATATTAAAAATGTTCGTATCATGTCTTGCAACGAGAATGGAAAAGTACATTGTAGGTAATCGTGGCGGGAAGTGTTTCAAAGCAGTTCGGACCGGAAGTACCACAGAACTATCCAGCGCTATCATGGTTTTATCAAACTGGCGATATACAACCACACTTGTGAGCTCACTGAAATGAATATGATAGTCTAGTATTCCTCATATATATTTCTAGAATGATGAAGACGACGAAAGGCCAAAATTGCATACAAGTCAATACTATTCATCTCGTATTTTACACCAACACCGTTCGAGTAAGGAATTTTACAAGTAGGGTCAAATAAAATCTCAGCAGTTGTTCAACTACACCTATCAGCCTGACGAAGAGGTGGGTGAAATCTACCAAATTCTATATCCTTACCTGTTTACGCCCAGATATCTTTGAGCACCACTCGACAAGATGTTAGTTTTTTCACACCACAGGTGATTTGTGTCGCTAACAGGTGCCCTACCCGGCTTCCAACCTCTACGAAGCTATGTTTGTCTACGCATTATCTGTGAACATGACTTTGTCGGAGGGTAATGATTCGTCTTGGCCGTTTGATTGCTAGCAGAATTGTGGGGAATACTTTTGCCAGTAAGTAAATGTATCTGGATTAGAATGGTTAACAAAAATTGAAGAGTTGTCATTGTTTTGTATTACATGTATGTGACTGTCTATTTAAAAGCAGATGTTTCAAGTCATAAAATATTGAATTTCTATGTTTGCTGATTGAAATAAATATATAGACCATAATTTCTAACTTTCATAGTATATATAACAATGCATGTATTAACCCAACCCCCCCCCCTCGATATCTTTACTAGGTGAAATGATAAGTCATGTTCTATATGAATGAGAAACAATATACATGTAATTATCGCATACATTTTGATAAAAATAGTATGACCATTTTAACGGCTGGGAATATTTCGTTAGAAATAAAAATAAATGTAAAAGTTAAAAAAAAATATTTCATTTTTAAAAAATAATACATGAGGATATGTACAGCAGCCCATAGACTTCTGTAAAATTCCGTGGAAAATAAATCAAGCAGTAATCAAAATCTTGAAAATTCCTTTGGTGGAATATTTTAATTTGATGAAACCTTCAAAATGATACCATGATAACCAAAATCCCACATTCATTTACTAGATATGGAATATGGTCATAAAATGTAATACCTTAAGGTCAGGCCCTACTCGAACTACGTCATCACTTGACGTACCGTTTTTTTGTTTCTGATATTTCGTTGTGATTAGCACATCCAGTAATTCAGAAAGCGGTAAATAGTAGAAGTAAACTAGGCGCTCGAAAGCTATGTAAAGACAAAGTTTGTTAAAAGCTTTTAGACTCAAGCAAACTGAAGTATTGAACAAAGAAAGACTTCACCAGAGAAGTAGAGTTAGACATGTTACATTGTAGAGATGAACCGTATAGTTAAGTTGGCACGCAATTCTTATAAATGTACAAGTATTTAGCTCTTTTTAGAAACAATCAAATACAGTTACTTTGCTATAATTTTATTAAAGGAACAAATTCCTCAACTTTTCAGTTATAGTTATAGTAATTGACCGATAAAGGTATACATGTACAGAAGCTGTACAAAGGAAAAAAAGCCAGTAAAGTACTATATGTTTTTTATACTTTTCAAATGCAACAGATGTAAAATCTAACATTCTAAAGAAGAAAAAATGGTGGTTAAACATGAAATTACGAAAATATGACCAAAATATGTAATTTTGTAATAATTGCGAATTTTCATTTTGTACACTTTCACCACGCAATTTTCATCTTTGTGAGTTTTTGATGAAAGTAACAATAAATACTTGATTTGATAAGTAATATGTGATAAATAAACGATTATGAAATTAATTTGCTTTTCCTATTGTGTTGATATCTGCCAAAATATTGATATAAGGTGAAATTGTACAATGGTAGAAGGGGGTATGTGTCTTCTCCATATTTCTAGTCAGAAAAGTAAACAGTCAAGGTGTGTATTTTTTGGCCTTGTTTGTTACCTAAGGGTTTTTCTAAAATATTTCAAGAAAGAAAAACAATACTTTAAACAGAACTTTGTCGAGTAGGGACCTACCTTAATTTCAATTTTTGGTCGGGTTGCACGAGTGCAAAACCGGCTTAAGAATGGTGAAGGCGGGCGTGGGCGGCGGGACTACGGGGAAGTAATTTCTGTAACACTTTACTCAGTAATTACTTATCGTATCCTCATGACATTTAATATTTATCATCAGCGGTGGTCCCATATCGTGGGATCCGATTTCAGACCTGTCCGACACCTACTTCCTGTTTACCGACTTAGAATATTTTCCAGTGTATTTCTTTAAATAGTGCAAATTTTCGTAACACTTTACTCAGCAATTAATTATCGCAGCCTCATTACTTTGATATTCATCATCAGCGGGTGGTCCCATATCGTGGGATTCGATTTCAGACCTGTCGACACCTATTTTCTGTTTACCGAATATTTTCAGCATTATTATCATTACTAGTACAAATTTTCGAATACTGGTAATGACCCATGTTATTTATGACTTATTTTATTACATGTATGTTAATTGCTGATTTTTTAGTGTTAGTATTCAATATAAGCATCCTATAAGGCCAATAGAAAGTGTGGTGAAATTTTATTCATGTACTTCTTTCAACAAAATAGAAATCAACATATTTACAGCAACTGGCCAATTCTGTCTATG
>CAJDSM010034083.1:0-13095 GCA_903981925.1 Ostrea lurida
GAATCCTCTAAGACAAATATTATTATGCTAGGCTCACACAGATGGAGCTGTCTAACGAAGAAGTTTTGAACAATTGTTTCATATGTTTCACGACGATGATCGTCAGAAGGACCAAATCTGCAATAGGTGTCTGAGTCTATTCAGGGATCCTAAACAAAAATACATTAAAAATCTTATGTCGTGGCATTGAGGCCAATTGGATATATACATGAGTGCATGTTTAATGTGCTGGTGACTTGAACTTTGACCAATAAGTCGCTTGGCCTCATAAGAGTAAAGATACATTCCTCCTAGTTGATTTCATGGTTCAGCGTTTCAAAAAGGAGTGTATTACTCTTTATTAGTACGTTCTAAAGTTTAGAGCTAGTATATAACGTAGTGGCGTAATTTTATTAGCGTTTCATTCGTAGAAATGTCGTATTACGTTCATCGTACATTGCGAGGTAATTCTACGTCACACTCGGGATCTTGGTGACGTAATGTATTAGCGTCAGTGCGTTATAAGTTTTTGCAACAACGTTGGTGGTCGTATTTATACAGGGGTTCTGACTGAGGAATAAGCTTACATTGTGTAAAGAACAAAAAAACGAGGCTGTCAGCGACTCTTTGTAGAGCATCGAGAAACCCATCATCGGACTATAGAAAAAAAACTATTAGTTTTACAGTTGGACCATGAAGATCCATAATGAATTAGGTTTTCTGAATGGCGATCTGACTGCGGGCACCGCTTTATATTATCGATGTTTTCTGTGAAAGTAGATTGGATAGGAGCTAGCTACGGCGCTAGTCGATTGAGGACACTGGGCCAGATAGTATTCAAGGGACAAGCAATTTAACGACATAATGGGCTACTATGATTTTTTGTATAGATATATGTACGTTTGTGCTTGTTTATAATTTTTTTTTTCTGTTTTTTGGTGTTGTTTTTTTTTGTGGTATGGTTTTTTCTTGGTTTTATATTTGTGTTTATTTCTATTTTTGGTAGAAGGGCTTTTTATTTTGTTTGTTTTCGTTTTAATTCTATTCATTGTTTGATGCCTTATGTATTATATGTACATATTTTTTTACCAGGATACAATAGTATTCCGTGTTTATTGATTTTATCTTCTATCGACATTTTTTTTAATCGTGCAAAAGTAAGTTGTATTTACTAGTTAGTACTTCAATAATGAGTGAGATATATGAGGGGTTGATTGTCCCCACTCCGCCCACACACTTGCTTTATTTATACAGTTGTGAACATAGCGGAAATGAATGATAATGTTAAGAGTTTTGGAGTTTTTTTTATACAAATAGTTATAATTCACCGTAAAGTGTGATGGGAACCATGAAGCAAAGAAAGACCAAATTTTTTGTTTGATTTTTGTATTGTGTTTCGTTGTAAAAACAATGTACCTCAACTTCTATGGCTGCCTATCATTGGTTTAAAAAAACTTATTGTTTTCATATTACATATGTGAAGTCCTATATCAAAAGAGCATACATAATTTGGAGGGGGGTGAGGAGGGGCAACCCCCCACCCCCCGCGCAAATAACTCTCTCTCCCGCGATGTCAAAACAACCTGCACAATAGTTAAGGAGTGATAAGATTAGTGGTCCTGCTATTTTTATGTTCAGCTAGGCTAGTTTACCGTCAATGTACATGGTTACTTAATTTTAATCATATTTAAAAATGAAGTATGATGTTTTAGTAGTCTCTCCAAATGAAAGGACTAATTTCGATGTTAGGTTATGGACTCTTTTTTTTCTCTTTTCTCCCTTATGGAAAATCTTCTTACTATTGAAGAACTTACATTATCTATAATTCAAACTTTTGTAACCTTTAAAAACTGAGTCACCGTTCGGATACCCCCCCTCCCCCGCCATTTTTTCACAGTTTTATTCTTTTGTATTGTTATGATCTGCGCCAGAGCCTGATTAACTAACAGCGTCATCTACCTCAATCTTAGATAGAAGAGCAGTGCAATTAAACCGACAACTTATTTATGTTTCTAATTTGAGACTGATTGCGATTATAATTCAGCGCAAGTGCTCTCTCTCTCATTTCGTACTCTCGTCTATCTCTTTGTTGATTGACCTCTTAGTGCATCACACCATAAACCATTGTGAAAAACTTTATAATATTTTTGAAATTCTAAAGTAAGTTTCGCATCTCAAGTGGTATTACGTTTGTATTTCTAAATATTTGTTTGGTTTATCCTATGGGAATTTGGATTAATGTTGAAATTATAATAATTTATAACTTAAGTCAAAAGTACATGCTCTGGCGGGACCGTACCTCCCATATTAAATTGTAGTGGTTTAATAAAACTCATACCATGAGGCATGTTTTCCGTGTGAGTGGGATTTGGCTATACCTATCATGTTGCGAAGTAGTGATCTGCATACGATCCTTTTTATCGAGGTCTGAACCTTTGAATAATTTTGTGTTTTGCAATAGAGATTTTATTTGACGAATGATTGATCGTCATATAATTCAGTTATTATCATATATCTGGGTTTAGTAGAAAAATAGATGTGTCGTGTAATATGAATATGGCTAGTATACTGGCTATATAATCAACTCTTAATAGAATATGGGGACATGTTCATATCTCGCAATATTTCTTTATTTGCTCTCATTGTATTTTTAATGACTACCAAAGAGGAAACTACTCGGATGGTCCAGCGGCATGTCTTGGCGGAGGGGAGGGGGGGATGCTCAAGAATTGAATAATTTGTCTGTTATTTCAACTTCTCACAATCACCTCCAGTCCTTGCATAGAATAGTTTCTTTTTTCTATTTCGATAACAATCACGATATGCATTTCTTAATATTGTTTATTACTGACAATAAGGTTAACTTCGGTTAAAGTTACGTAGGTACGTAATAAGACGATATTTCGTCGGTTCTACGACCTTTCGTGAAACGGTCGTAACGTAGTGCCTAAGTAGTCTTAACTGCTGCGGAACTCGCGTACGTTAGTACGTACATTTACGACGCTTTTGTGAGCGCTGCCCAGGACAAAATTCTGGTGAATACTCGTTTAATTACAAAGAGGGTCAAAAGTTGTGGCCGGACAGTCAAACATTCTGGGCGGGCAATAGAAATGTTGGCCCCAAGCAAAATTTATGTTTTGGGTGCTGCAGGACCAAACAGTTATTTCCAAACAATGCTGAAAATCATTCAATTTATGATTGAATTTTGGAAAAGTGCATTCAAAAAGGATATTTTTCCAAAAAATTTTTAATTTGTGAACAATCTCTTGTGCAGAATAATGAGTGTCAGGTGTGAATATGTATGACACAAGGCATGCTTATGCTTTTTTCAAATTGTCTGTGCTACAGCAAATTAGAAAGCGCATACATTACTAGCCCGACTCAACTAGACATGTTGGTATTGGCATGAATTACGCCCCCCCCCCCTTCCCCCCCACCGCCGTTTAATTTTCTTTGAAAGGAGTATAATGTGCCACCTTGAGTAGGCGAAGAACTAGATGATACTGCCTTAACGAACATTCATAAAAAAACTTTCAAAGAGTCCAGGAGAGCATTAACTGGGCCGCTCGCTCCATTTGAAAGCCTTCCCTCTATCGATCATGCATGCGAATCTTTTTACATTGTTGTGATCTTTGAGTGTACAAGCTTCTATTGAATTCTGGTACAGGGGCTTAGGGAGTTTTGTTGGCCAAAGACGAGACGCATAGTTCCTTACACATAAAAAAATATCTTAAGCGGGGAACAACTGACCTAGCTAATAGAAGTGGTTGAATGCGCCAGATGCTTTCTCCTTCCATTGGGCAGCATTGCTATGTTGTGATCTTTTTATTTAACATGACTTCATTGAAATTCCCATGGGATGGTGGAGGTGAAGGTTGCAGACTCAATTATTGGGATTGTCATACCCGGAAATGGAAACTTTGGCTCGCTAACAGTGGAGTATGCCTCTTGCTGTAGGGATTTATGGATGGCGGGGATAAAAGAATGACTCAATTACATGGTTGGGTAGAAGCTACAAGACATCCATTGATGATGCATCGTTAAAGTCACCGATGTATAATGCATTTTTCAACTAGAAGCGTGGTTGTTAAATGTATGAGGGATCTGTGTGATTCATCAGCGCGAGGCTTTGCTAATCGGAGATTCTCGAAGTAATGCCACTTTTCACGGGATCAATATCTTCAGCATGTATAGGCATCCAAATCTCATCGTCATACAGGCGTTGGTTTGCCAGTATCTTTGCTCCAAGTTTCTGTCACCCACGATCTATGATAGGAATTACTGAAAGGGTCTTAACTCTTAGGGCTGTGATTGGTGCACTTGAATTAGATCACTCTTATCTACATATGTTTGTAGAGTTGGTTTGTAGTTGATTACTTTGGGTAGACTTCGCTATCTGATTTAATTGTGTATATGATTATTGCCTTTAATTATGTGTTTGTGCAATTATATAGAATGGAAATACACTCTCTTCTGATTCTTTTGTAGTCAATGTGGAAGATAGTAAGAATTTGTTTTTTAAGGCACATTTGTCTTTGTATTTGATCACCAAGTAACTAAATAAATAAGACAGCGTAAGTTTTTATAAAAGAGGTGTGGAATGAGTCAGTAAATTTGAAAAGTCTGCCAGGCAGTATGAGGCTAAATTGGTAAGGTCAAAGAATAAATGGACAGCTCCTGTGTGTTCAAAAGACTGTAGCAGCAAGAGAGCACCAACAGAAAGCGAAGACTATAGGTAATTGCACTGCTTCGCAGGTAAATTATATCATGACCTTTTCTGTCGTTACTTTGATGGTTGGAAGATAGTCAGTGAAAATGATTAAGGGCCTGGTGACAATGTGCTCAAAGTTTCCTTAATCCTGCTTTTGCACTGTCTCAGGCTAGTTCATTTATGATGCTGGTGCTGCCACCCCGACCCTATCTGGTGTTGAGTTCAATTCGGATTGGGACAACTGGGAACCTGATGTGCGCATCTTGCTAATGCTCATGTGCTTAACATTCAAAAAGATTTTGTCTTCTTGTGCATGTTTAAGCAGTGTGTCCTCGCATTGTTTAACTTGCCTGGCGCATATGGCTTGTCAACTGCACTTTTTTTTTATTTTTTTTTTTGGTGGCAGTGGGTTATCAGTTATACAGGCATCTACTAATTTCAAGATAGTAAAAACAGACCTTTCTTTTGATTCGCTCCTCCAAGAAAAGTTAAAACTCTTAGTATTGGAATGGATGTTTTGAGTTGTTCCACTCGTGTTGTCTGTTTTTGCTATTAAAGTTTCAGCTGTTTGTTCTTTATCGCTGGGTTTTTTGATACATGAGTGCATACAGCGATTTGCATTTCTCTGTATGCCAGGGCGTAAATTGTGAATTCGGATGCTATGATATACGATGTTGTGTATCCCAATTTTATTCCAGGAAGATGCAGTTATTACCTTCAATGGCAGCTCTCTTTTTCATTTAATCAGAGGTCATTCATCATTACGAAAAAAAAACAAATTATGCAATGGATTGTTCAAATAGAACTGTTCAGTAAATTATTTATATAACAGTGGGTTTGATCAGTTATTATTATTCAAATATGAACGAATTATTATTCGTTACTTAACTGGCAGCTGCCTATCATTGTAGGGCACTAGATTTTTGGTTCGAAATTATGGTGCTAAACTTTACATATATATTTATAATGGATCTTATTAGGTAGATTATTGAAGTAACCAGGAAAATACAATCTGTAAATTATGTAATTTAATGATTAATATTACGAGATAACTTTTTGTTTAATCTTTGTAAAACACAATTATGTATTAGTATTATATATCTGCTTGTAGTTAGATACGAATTTTTAATACGCTGCAGAATATCATGAGACGGTACTGAAAGAATACCTGTACAAAAAAGCTTTGCTTTGTCTTGACTGGGATGTAGTGAAGGAGATCCTCGGCCCATAGTAGAAGTGATATTGTGAATATTGGATATTGTCTCTTTGGTCTTCTAGTTGTGAACCATTGGTAAAACAAGTCAGAATGTATTTATCAAAGCAAACTAAAGTAAAATGCAGCGAACAATCTATCAATGGATTGATGAATGATTTTTTTGATTAACTCATTTTTTTGGTCTCAAAACTTGCCTTGCTATGAGTTGCAAACCTTTGAGAATTGATATAGAAGCTATTAATGAGAATGAGACAACTGCAAATCTCCCATGTACCACTGCAGTGGCCATAGCGTGTTAAAAGCATATGCCCATATTTGGATATGAAATGTATTAGCAGTGTATTATTTGTGTATTTGGATGGTCATGTTACTATACAAAATTTCTTCTTTGTCTCGCGGGCAGTTGAATACACTTATGAGAGAACCATTTTTACTCCTTCCCCATGCAGGTGGCGTTTACACTACAAATGTATTTTTTTCGTTTCTTCAATAATTGGTTCGGTACACAACCTGAGCATTGTTAGGATTGACTGGTAACTTAACTAGAGGTCGCTATTCTATATACAACACCTAAAGAATAAGATTGCATGCACAAATAAGGTTTCATTTTCTTGCATGTTTCGTCATGACTCCACGTTTGTCCTTTATGAATTATATTATCACAAGAAAGTTGCAGGGATTATATAGTAATTTAACTACATGGTACACGGTAAACATGCATCCTTAATAGTCAGATGGAAAATCAGAGAAAAAAATTTAATTTTCAATCGGATATTCAATGTATAATTAAAGGTTGATTGATTGTTTTTCGTCCCGTTTAGAATATTTCACTCATATTGTGAGGTCACTAATTTGCCGGTGAAGGGCTGCAAATTTAGACCTATGTTTAGTACTCATGGCTTTTAGCAGTGAGGGTTCTTTTGTGTGCCACACATGCTGAGACACGGGACCTCCGTTTCTAAGGTCATATACAAAAGACCCGTGTTTCTCACTTCTAAATGCCGAGCTCTTGGTGAAGGAGTAATCACTACCTATTTTAATGTCAAGTAATTAGGTTTGATGTGGCCGCTCCGAGCACAGCGGGCTTAAACTTATGACCTCCCGATCAAAGGTCATAATCAATGAAATAATCAGGAAATTCTTAATTTATTTCATTTATATCAAACTCTTCATTCTCTATACAATATGTAATTTAGTTTCAAAATATTTATCAGTCTACGAATACAAGTACCTCAATGTGTTTATATCAACGAACTAAATAATCAAAGCTAAGAAGGTACATATGTAACACGTTTATAAGTATTCATTGCTATGTTTTGAATTCACAGTTTTCCATTTCTCTGATGCTGCCAAATAATTAGACCAGGCAAAGGTCAGAATTCATGGTTGAGTAGGACTTTTTGGATTCTATATAAAGAGAACTACAATTGTGTTCTTTAATCCTATATTTGCTTAAATGACAGAGGAGAGAGATATCCTTGTCATTTCTGGCATAAAGGTCAAGGTCACAAGGATTATGACTGCTACGGACAGCAAACATGACAGAAATTGATGACATATTTGATGATCCTTTCAATTTTAGCATTCATTTATAATCATGCAAATACCAGATTAGTATACATACAAGTAACAATTAATACAATGTATTTCTAAATACCGCATCAGTAGATTTTTTAGCGAGACGCAAAATTAGCGTTTTCTCCACAAAATGTGGCATTTTATTTTAGCGGTAGATAATTTTAGCGATTTTGTAATTTATTACTTTGGAAAGCCTTATCAATTATTTGGAATGAATTGTTAGCGATATCTAATTTTAGCGACCTCAAATTCCTCGCTGATAATGCCAAAATTAAATCCTCGCTAAAATTTCTACTTATACAGTAATCTACAGATATTTTTACTTTGTACTTTGATGTTGAGACACTTGGATGTTGAATTAAAATGTTATTTAATCATTTTTTCTTTCTCTCTTTCACAGGGGAAAATGGCGGGTAAGAATTTATGATTGCTATTTTTAGCTTAGCTGAGGCAAAGATTTAATCAGAGTCTGTGTATCACCTTTTGTCTGTCTGTCTGTCTGTCTGTCTGTCATTCTTTAGAAATCAGCTTCTACTCAAGGTAGACATGCAGGCTACAATTTTATATAACGCACTATAAGCTTTAGGGATGTCACTTCGATGCCTCGTCAAATACTTAAAGGCTTTGGTTCAGCAATAATTGAGTACTATGTTCAGTTTCACATAAGGTATATTTTACCATTTCTCCATGAGATTTTTAAAGTATGTGTATGTTCAAAACTTCAGACAATATAGATTTTTGAGGCATGTTTGTAAACCAACATCCAAACTCAAGTGATTTATTTGAAAATGAACGAATTAAAATAGGTTTGACTCTTTTACTCATAAAACCACTGAAACATGTTGAATTTATGAATAATTCTAACAAATACTAGACTATGAAAAATGTAGCTGATCAGTGTGACCGAGCGATAGTTGAGTACGTGGGTATTCGTAATTGACATCCCTACTATGCTTGCATCCTTTTGTAGTGTATAGAATCAATGAAGTCACAGCCCCCAGAGTTACAGTAGGGCTACAATTGGGCTCCAGGTCTGAAAATCTCATAAAGAATAACTCTAGTCTCTGTCAAAACATTAAAATGCAAAGTTTAACATTCTATTAAAGTGTACGTAGACTCTGAATTGTCCAAATCATGGAACTCTTGTTGGGAGTTTCCTCTGATGAATATTGATAAACTCGACAATGATGATATTTATTTAGTTTCAACGTAACTTTGATAGCAATCACTGAAACATGTTGAATTTATGAACTTTGCCTTATAAAGTAATCATTCTAACAAATACTATAGACTATGAAAAATGTAGCTGATCAATATGACCGAGCGATAGTTGAGTATGTGGGTATTCGTTGACATCCCTACTATGCTTGCATCCTCTTGTAGTGTAGATTCAATGAAACCTGTTGAGGTCACAGCCCCCAGAGTTACAGTAGGGCTACAATATGGGCTCCAGGTCTGAAAAATCTCTAAAGCAATAATTCTGTCAAAACATTAAAATGCAAACATTCTATTAAAGTGTACATAGACTCTGAATTGTCCAAATCATGGAACTCTTGCTGAGAGTTTATTAAAAATCCTCTGATGCATATCGATAAACTCGACAATGATGATATTTATTTAGTTTCAACGTAACTTTGATAGCAATCACCATGGAGAGATAGATATATAATGACAGGAATTGTACCTCAACACTCCAGTATCGATGCATGAATAGAGTAATTGGTTCCAGATCTGTAATTAAGTAACTATTTGTATTACATTCAAGAACTAATATAGCTCCCTCATATTCCATACTTTCCATCAGACAGCTAGTAGTAGTATAAGTTATTAAACGTTTAATGTTTATTCCATGCTCGACAAGAAGGAGAGGTATAGACACATTTCCTATAAATTTTCAACCTAGCTGATCCTTTGAGATGGTAGAGCAAATTTCTAAGCTGTTAATATTTGTAAGAGTTCAACATTTTACTTAATTATGTATATTCATGTATATTGAAAAATTCTTCAAATTTTCTCAAGACATCAAATAACAAGCATTCTTTTGCAGAAAATATCTCAAATTTGTTGAGATTTCGGCCTTCTGAAGACCATGGGTTTAGAAAAAGTTCTAAAAGTTCAAAATCTTTCATATGACAGAATCGGGGAAAATCTTTTGAATTGAATTTTACTTGCTATGATTTAGCAAACTAGTGTGCTAGTATTCAGCGTAGAATAGTTTGCCACAGTGTAGAATAGTTCAGTCTTGTAAATGTCTGTGGTTTTGTGCTTATGTTAAGTTGTATCTCATTCTAGCACTATCACTCGGGTGAATGTTTTGGCCTATGGGCCTTTTGTTGACATTTATGTAGTACTGTTATCATAATGATTTGATTACACGAGAAATCTGTGAGTAATCTGACTGCATAAGAAATAGAGGACCAATCCTGTCTGGTGTCGATCATTAGATGCCAAATGTCGTTCTCTGGGAAGGTTGAAATAGCTTGTAGATGGTTTCCTTTTCCACAGAGCAATTCTGCATCAGTTACTTAAATCTCATCTTGTTACATTTTCACTTCTTTCTGAACAATGATGATCAGTCTAACCAGAAGTGAAATTGGTGGAGAATAATCTCCAATTGTCAGACATTTCTGCTTTTTTGTACCTTTTATGTATAAGGTCAAAGGTCGATGATAGTTTTCATATGTTTATTCACAAATTCAACCCTCAAGACTGTAAAAAAAGTCCATGCAGGATCAAAGCTTTCAGAAAGATCAAGGATATGTAAAAATCAAGGGTCACATTTGCACAACAGGATTTGTCCACTGACCAAGCGTAGGAACTCGGGGTCGCTCGGGAAGTTCTGACTGCATGTCTAACAGCTTTTTGCCCTCACAACATCACTGTGGTTGATCAGCTTCTATAAAGGGACAATTAACAAACTTGCTATTAGAAAAAAAACTGTTCCTGAGTGACTTTGCTGACATATTTCTTAATTTTATTGCTTACATGGAAATTTCAACAATTTAACAGGCACATACAAAAACAGAAAGGTCTGGCAAGCTCTAGATTGCAGGAATCGGCCTCGTCATATCATCATCTACTGTAATCACTATATAAGATTAATATAATTAGATTGACTGATCTGATTAATTACAAAGACCATAAAAAACCAGCTTTCAATGATTACGATCTCAGCAACTCTCAGAGAAACACCATCGCAGAAGTTCTCAGAAACTATCCACAACCATGCAATTACCATCAGAAAATCACAACTATATAAAATTGTACTATTTCTGTCCTGTAGTATATCGGCTCTTCATACCATATAACATTACACACACACACACACACATGGGTACAACCATCACACTTCAGCTTCAAAGTCAGACGTACTTCATGAGTCTTATGTGTGTCACAAATGATGTATACGTATATGTATGAGGGTGGGTCTTATAAGTGGTGTCCCAGTTAATGGCTTCATGACGATTTCTTCTGATTGTCATCAGATTCAATTACATCTGGATTTTTTTTTTAAATTCTATAGAAAAATAACATGATAGATACAACTATTCATAATAAAAGCAAGACTGCATGATTATTGTGTCCATTAGAAATGTATGGAAGACACTGATTGTGCTATATAGATAGTTTTGTGGATATAATAGCTGAGTTATGTTTATAAGGCTATTGAACACACTCCCATCACCTGTCGGTCAGGTGCCATTTACACCAAGTCATAGAATTATTCCGAACATTTTATCTAGCATGCAAACAAAATCAATGATTACAGGCAATATCACTAAGTCACTTCACAATTTCCAACTGTTCAACGATATTATTTACAATTTGATGTGATTTTTAATTTTTCATGCAGAAATTGCTTTAGGACATGCAGAATCAGCACTGTGGAAGAACCTAAGTAAGTGAGAATGGTCTTTCATTAGAATAATGCAGTGGATATGTATATTATCAAATTGGACACTGTAGAAATATCGCACCCCTAACACAAATCATAATTCAAAGATTTCATGTTCTTCCATACCTAACATGTCAAATCTTCATGATCAACCATACCTAACACAAATCACAAGTCTCAGAGTTTATTTTCTACCATTTACCATTTTATCTTCAGTTTATCACAGAATGCACCTTGATAGAAACGCCATTCACTATTTTGTCGCTATTTGTATTTTGCTATGTTGAATGTTATACCCATTTTGATTATATACTGTGCAGTCTAGATTTGCATGTACCTGTATCATACTTCTTGAATAATACCAGCATTTTTAATGAAATGTGTGGGCTTGCTTAGCTTGATCAGAAGGCAATACTAAATTTGATATTGCGAAGAATCAGCATAGAATGATCAAATTATGAAAGATATAATTATATTGAAAAGTACATAAATCTAAACAGGGCAAAAAAATCCCATAAAAAACACAAATATTAGATGTTTGTTGTGTGTATCTTATAATGCATGCTGTTCAAGTGATGTAAAGTAATTTGATGACTTGTGTTACTTTGCCATTCAAAGATAGTCTTTTCAAATGAAAATGCATTGAGTATAACTTGGCAGAAATCTGGTCAAAATCAAATTATGTAGAAAACACTTCCAAATTCTTTTACCATCAGATTACATGTAATTGCATGCAGACCTAGCTATACTGACATGAGTTTACCCAGTATTAGATTTTGATATCTACAAGTTCAGAAGTTTTGACCACAGAAAGTTCCTTTGGACCAGTAAAAGCTGGCAGTTTATTTTATTTTTGATACTGATTAAATTGTCATTGTAACTAGGATGCAATATGTTGATTTCAAGCCCTTTTTAATGCAACAATGGCTCACGGCGGATGTGACCGGTCAGCAGAGGATGCTTACTCCTCCATGGCACCTGACCCTACCTTCGCTTTTGTCGAACGTCCATGTTGCCCTACACTCAACTTTGTACATGTTTTTGGGATTATGATTGTTTACTTCGCCTATTTGTATGCTAGCTTGATTATGTGAGAAACTGCCGAATCCTTGGAATCAATATGGAAATTTTGATTTGTAATTGTTTCCATTGTCTTCCACAGTAGGCCTGCAGGAAACCAAGCTTCACCAAACAGGAACACCTCAAGGTATGTCTTACACAGTTATGTTTTTACTTAGTTGTTGTACATTTTCTTTGAATTTTTCCTCCATTTCTTGGAAATTAGCTTTTGATTTGCAAGACAAGATTGATTTCTACTTTGAATGGATGCAAATTCACAGTCTGCAGTCATTTTCCCAGTGAGCATTGACCATTAGTCACTTCAAAAACAGGATATAGTACATCAGAGAACACAATTTATTGAGAGAGTACCTGGTGTTTTCCAATTTGTTCTAATATAAAGTTTAATTAGGTTAAATCATGCTGCATCTTTGAATTCATCAGTAGCCAAGCATACACCTCATCAAAAGAAAAGTAACCTAAGCTTTGATACCTATGATAATAAATTGGGAGGCCATCTGCAATCATGAATTCCCTTTATGTACATTATAGTCTCCTTTTAGCATCATCTCTTTCTTCATCATTATTCTTGAATGTTGAAATTAAAAAATATATTGAATATAAGAGACGTATTTGTTTGTAAAAAAAAAAAAAAAA
>CAJDSM010034084.1:0-10382 GCA_903981925.1 Ostrea lurida
AAGTTACGTTTTGAAATCGTCAGCGTTGCTCCGGCAGCTATTATGTAAGACTGGTTAAAGTGCGATAAAAATGTTATTTACAGACTAAATGCATTAAAATTTCACAGCGATATTCAGTAAATGATCATTTTGTTGTGTACCAAATAATAATGATATACTAGAAGTTTAACAAAAAATATATGAAATGTTCACGTTTTTCTGGGACAACCCTCGTATTCTCCACTTTAGAAGGAGAGAGAGATGTTTGAATAAGCACAGAATTTATTAAATTCTTCAATTTCAACATTAAGTGAATTATTTACTAATTATTTTAAGTTGGCTTGAAAGTAATTTTCAGAAGTGAGAAAAACCTCGTATGTTTTGTCGGAGTCCTGTCACACTTAATGTATTGCGTGCACCAAGCAAATTTGAAGCCAGTAGATGTAAAGGCAAAGATAACGAACAGTGATCAATCTCGTAAGTCCTAAATAGAATACAAAAACAAGAGTTGGGCAAACACGGACCCCTGGACACACCAGAGGTGGGATCAGGTGCCTAGGAGGAGTAAGCATCCCCTGTAGATCTAGTGTATTTTATTTTAAAAGCGATAAAGAGTAAAAGTCGAGATTCTCTTCATGATTTCAGATCTTCGCAAGCCTCAGCATCTGAAGTTCGTTTGACAACAGAGTATGTAAAACAACAGTCTGATTTTTTACTTACTTCTTCAGATAAAGGAAATGGAAACCCTAAATATATTGCTTTCCTAAATTCCTTGTACAGTAATTCTCATATTATAATTTCAAATTTCCGGGGGGGGGGGGGGTCCATATTAGGATGCATACAGATTTAGAGACGTCATCATGTTTGGCAGTTTACAATAGAATTTTATCAACAAACTAAAATTGAGTATTTTTCAAATATTTTTGGCTGTGAAAATCATATTTTATAAGTATAGATGTTACATATCTTATCAACCAATAACAATTAACGACAATATTCATTCATGTAAATTCAGTATGAATTATTTTCACTCTGCAATAGAGTGTATAAATGACAGATTGCATAGCAGTGCCTAAGCATGTGTTGTAAGTTAATATGATTGTCTATAAATAGTATCAGGGAATATCCCACAGATTAGAAAACCTATATACAATTTGGGTTTCCATTCCCTTTGATAACAGTTTTATCATGTTTTCCACTGCTAACTTGATCTTCTGAAGTAGATCTAACTTAACTAATAGATAAAGATATTGTAACATTCAAGATAACCACTACACATAGTATCTAATGTAGATAGTGATGAGGTATTGTTACCTGATTTCCTGATCAGAATTGATCAGGCTATCGTATACTGGCATTCATTTCAATCTTATCACCATTTTACAATGATGAAACTTGCATGTAGGATCAGACGGCTGATCCAATTACTCAGTATTCATGAGGTCTGATGGAAACTTAGCAGTTACAATCAAATTGTGAGGTGTGGGAATTGCAATAGTGTTTAATATGACAAGTACTTGAAGTAGTACACTGTGTTTTAACCAAATTCTAGAAACTATTTTAAGAATACAAAAAAAAACCCACCAGAAACTGCTTAATATATGTACATGCAATTTATTCCCTGATAATTTCCATAGAGAAAAGACAATTTCAATGTCACAACAGTATAGATTTCACTTTAAAAGGCATGAACTGTTTCATTGCTATATTCTATTGGTGAAGGAGAAATTCCAATTTCTTTTCACCCTTATTCAAAGTGAAATGCATTCTGAAATATTTTAAATTATATGCATCAATTGGCATTTCACAATATATACCTGTGTATATATAGTAGGTCATTATATACAGAGCATTAAGTAGACACTGTCAAAATGGAATTGTTTAAAAGCCTGACAGGTTTAATTTTAAAATACACATTCCACTCCTACTACAGTATAGTGTCATGCTTTATACTATATTATTTCAGAACGAATTAGGGAGAAAGAGAAACTAGTTTGCCAATTAGTTACAGCCATGAAAGGATTCGTCATGAAATCAGATCTGAAGAATTTCAAAATTTAAAGAAAAAATAAATTGACAGTTATTACAATCTTTGACAATCTTGTAGTACTATGTTACTGTGCTGTTCTTTTTCCATGTTAGTATATCATACTAGCACTCCCTTCATGTTGTCATTGTAAACTGTTACCTCCGGTGATTTGATGACTAACGTACAGCACACACTATGTAGAAATTATCCTGTAGACTAGAGTAATGACTCTGTTCTGAATTAGCTCGTTTTGTCTGTTTTCCGCTGCACATGACTGAATGCTGTGATTTTAAAAACATTGTTATTGTGTTCTGTGTCTGTAGATCTCGGTTTTGTTGAGAATTTTATGTCGGCCTCACCTCAGTGACCTGGATGGCTTGTTGCTATTCTTGTCTGCCCGTCGTTCGGAAGCCAACAGCTGTCGTTCATAATGCAGCATTATCTGCAAACATTTATTGATTCATGCTACAGTTTTCAACAAAATTGCTCCGAAATATTTTTAAAATAAGTAGGACTCTGTGCCAATGAATGTGAAATTGATGACCCTGAGTTAGGGGTTCAAGCCCCAGGGTATGTTATGTGGGTCATGTGGTAAAACTCCTGACTATCTAAGAAACCGAGGACATATAATTCTAAAGTATGGAGAGGGGATCGGTTACAAAAATCATACAATGAACCTACTTCAACAGATCTGTGAAAATGTTTTAGTTCCAAATATCAAGCACAAAAAACTGTGTATGAGGGAATAATTATTTAGCATGAATGCATCTATTTAAAATTAAAACTTCATAACCCCAAGGTTAACAGTTCCAGCCCCAACATTAAGGGCTGTATGCCTTATAAACTAAACATGCATTATGACATTTAGTCAACCTGCTCATGCCTAAGTGACGTACAGTGTGGTGCAACTTTCCACTGTGGTAATTTGACCAAAGGTCAAGGTCCTTTCAAAAGAAAATTTTTTTGACCTTCAAGTTTATGATCCCTTCTCTGACTATTGTTTGATAATGTTGAAAAAGAAAGGGCTGCACATGAACATAATCAGAAGCAGTTAAACATCCTTGCTTGACCATAAGTTAAAGAATCACCCTTTTCATAAATTTTGTGAATTTTGCGACCGTTATTTAACCATCTCAAATCTTAGTGCATTAGTCAATCAAAATACATGTTACAAAACAATTGCATTAGAATATATATTTAACCATATGGACACACAACTATTTCTCTCTGTCATGTTCTATGTGGTGAGATACTCAGGTGACTGTTAAGGCCCATGGGTCTCTTCTGTAATAATTTTGTATGTAAATTTGTAGCATAATGTGCATGATTGCTAGCTATTCCATCTGTAGATGTTGTTCCTGCAGTACATGTCAACATTTCAAAGTAGAAATTTCTCACTCGTGTCAAATTGTAAAATTTTATAGTGTAGATTTGTCACCAATAATGCATTACCACTGTTTGTGAAATAACTAACCCTCAGGCATGATCGAGAAATCACCTTTTTTACTCAGGTGACCTATTGTGATTGGTCTTCGTCCGGCGTCGTCAGGTCGTTTTGCGCGTCCCGTTAACAATGAACCATTTATTAAACCTTCTTCTTGATAACTACCACGTTCCAATTCTTTTCAAAATTGAGGTATGAAGTATTCTTTGGGACAAGGGCACATAATTTGTAAATTTCAGGTCTCGTTGCACCCCTGGGGCCTTTGGGGGCGGGGCAAAAACTGCCCAAAAGTGACCAATTTTCAAAATCTTCTTCTTAACAACCGCACAGTCTGAGAGAAACCAAATGCATAGTGAATGTACAGCAGAAAGGCCTTTACCAAAATTGTAAATTTGGTATCCCGAGGGGTTAGGTCTGACTGGGAGGGGGGGGGGGGGCCAAACCTTGGTACATAGTGTTTACTATGTAAAACATTTGAAAGGCATCTTTTTCAATGCCGTATTTTGATATTAATGGTCGAAAAGTTCAAAATGAATATTTGGAATGAGAAGGGAGCCTTTTATCATTAAGGATCAGGTCTGTCTGGTCCATCCGTCTGTAGACAGAAGGTTCCCAAGATTCCACCTAGAGGCACCATATCATGCATATGGTCTTTACCCTGGACAAAAGTGG
The DNA here is from genome assembly GCA_903981925.1 of Ostrea lurida. Taxonomy (NCBI): domain Eukaryota; kingdom Metazoa; phylum Mollusca; class Bivalvia; order Ostreida; family Ostreidae; genus Ostrea; species Ostrea lurida. The sequence goes on from CAJDSM010034084.1 coordinate 4,125, forward strand.
TTTCCTATATTGGAATTGGGGTTCAAACGTCGCAAAGGTCGAAGCACCACTGGACATCGGAAGTTAAGCGAATTGGTCTGGGCTCAGAGCATTATTCCATTCTGCCTTCAGAGTCACTATATCATAACATATGGACTACTCATGGGACAGATATATGGGTTCAAAAAGGTGCAAAGGTCAAGTGCACTGACATCAAATAGCAATATGGTTTCCGGGTCCCAGAGCATTATCCTTTCTACCCTAGAAGTCCTGATAATCATACATTATAACTATCATGAGATGATGTTCTTTATTGAATTTTGGGTCCAAAAGGTCAAAGTCAAGCTCACTGACATTAAAGGAAGCAATATGGTTTTCATTTAAATTTCTTGAATAATCGTGTGAAATTTGAAAGGATAATCTTCTTGTGTATATTGAATAGGATCATATGCATATATTGAAAGATATTAACACGGGAATTGAAATACTCTGGCATTGAGATTTAAGAAAATGCAAATTTGAGACTCCCCCATGTGTGGCTATGATACTCAGGTGACCGCTAAGGCCTGTGGGCCTCTTAGTTTTTTTCTAGCTCACCTGAGCCGAAGGCTCAAAGTGAGCTTTTCTGATCAAAAATTTGGTGTCGTCTCGTCGGTTGCGTAAACTTTTCACATTTCAACTTCTTCTCCAAGAACCGCATGGGCCAATCAACCAAACTTGGTACACATTCATCCTGGGGAAGGCGGCTTCAATTTTGTCAATAAAAGGACCAGGGCCCTCATCAAAGGGGAAATAATCAATGAAAATGCAAAAATAGGTGGTTGTCATTAAAAAATCCTTCTTTCTCAAGAACCACTTGGGGCCAGGGAAAGCGGAATTTATATGAAGCTTCCTGATATAAGGACATTCAAGTTTGTTTCAAATCATTGACCCCCGGGTGGTACGATGGGGCCACAATAGGGGATCAAAAGGTTGACAATGATTAGATAGGGAAATCTTTAAAAATCTTCTTCTTCAAGAACCACTGGGCCAGGAAAGCTGAAATATATTGGAAGCTTCCTGAAATATAGAGGAGTTCAAGTTTTTTCAAATCATGACCCCCGGGGGAGAGGGGCCCCACAATAGGGGATCAAAGTTTTGACATATGATTATATAGGGAAAATCTTTTTCTCAAGAACCACTGGGCCATGAAAGCTGAAATTTATATGGAAGCTTCCGATACTTAGAGGAGATTCAGTTTGTTCAATCCATTCACCCCCGGGGGTACGATTGGGGCCCCATAGGGGATCAAAGTACATTATGAATTAATATAGGAAAAATCTTTTAAAATCTTGCTTTCTCAAGAAACCACTGGGCCAGGAAATGCTGAAATTAAGCAAGCTTCCTGATATAGAGGGAGATTCAAGTTTTGTTCAAATTCATTTTACCCCGGGGGGTACTGATTGGGCCCCAATTAGGGGATCACAAGTTTTTACATATGATTATATAGGAAATCTTTAAAGGGTCTATGGCAATGCAAAAATATTTTACCTTGATGACTGCAAAGGATTTACTTCACTGAGTTAAACGTAAAAAACCGCATCAAATCGGCGCAGAAATAAACAGAGTTATTGATCCCGTAATGTGGCTATTTTTTACCTGTTTTTCAAAATCCAAATCGAAGCACAAATAGAACGACCGAAAAACGGCAGCATTTTTTCTGTGACGATCATGGGAATGTCAGTGTAGAGCGACTTACTATGGGAGGACATAGGACAGTTTCTGCTTTTTTAAACAGTCGTTATGGATGATGGAAAGCCTTGTTTCGTCCGATGTCAAAAGTATATGACTATTCTAATATCGAATTAGGTCAACAACCGCAATCTTTTTATGTCTGAGGCTAGCTAATCCGTGTGTTATCTTGTTAAATTTCGTGAAACCGAGGCAAGGTGAAGAAACTCTTTTGAAAGCTTTATAATGCCCGCCGTTAGTACACCGAGCCATGATAACCGAAATGAAAAACGGGATAGGAAAAATTATGACTTTGAAATACCATATATTGTTCAAAGAGATTAATAAATTATGAGGGTTGTATAAAATAATTTTGAATTTTTTTTATTACGAAGAGAAAAGTACGGGACTATTCTTGAATGATGAAAAAACCTCATATATATGGTTTGCCACTACATTTATTGTTGCGAAATAAGACGTGAAAATATTGACATAATTACATCAGCTTATGAATTATATAGGTTGTTGATTAGGAACAATTGTCAACAGACATTGAATTTTAGAAAGAGAAAGTACTGACAGTATTGATAGAAAAAGTACATGGCTTCGTTAACACATCTCTGTCGGCTCGCTATAACAAACAAAATGCACGCATCAACTAAATACATTTAATGTGTTTTTGTTAGGATTTAGGTACGATTAAGGGTAATTTGAGGACATAGGGATCGAATGCATGTTTTAAATTGTGGAGAAAAAGTGTAACATTTACTTTGCAACTGGTTTTACGAAAGCTATCGGAAGAGAAATTTTACCCCGCCAAAGAGCCCCTTTCGCTTATAATGGATTGGACTGGGGACTCTAGATGGAGGAAGAAATTGCATCGTTGATAAATCCTGAACCACCCTCGACAATACAAGGACCAGTGATAGGAGGAATGCGATATACAATCAGATGTCCAGACTGCATGTTGTCAAACCGTGCGTTATGGGACTTCGAGGTCGCACATGCAGACAAATCAATCAAACAAATTTCTAATTTACATTAACTGTTTTACCTTATTTTAAAATAGTTTTACTTCAACATTTTGACTTATGACAATCGTCGACAGGCCTGAGATTAGATCCCATGTTATCAGGACGTAATACACAAACCCTCACGCTTCCCTCCAGCTATTCACACTGCACTAAGATTGGTTCCGCCACCCACCTAAACTCACTGAGGTAGACCGGTTGGGTCGAAAAACTCGGCCTACAATGACAAGTGCACGGTTGAAAATCGAGGGTTAAATAGGGGTACTGGCAACTTTTTCGTTCCGGTATCTATCGGCGACACATTATATAGTTGATTTTGTTTGCAAAAGAAATTACATGTATATTATTCCCAAAACTTCATTAGGCCTAACAAACTTCATAAAAACTCTCAGTTTAAAACGATTTTTGGGCATTTTCATCAAATCTTCACTAAACTTGATGTTTTTTTTTTTTTTGGCATTGTAAGCACATTTTCTAACCCGACTTCGTTAAAAATATTCACACGTAACAAATCTTAACACGGCTGTACGAGAGAAAACGATTCAAAATTCTGTACATACACTGTAATACGCACACTTTTTCGCAAATTAAAAAATTTCTGGAAATAAAAATGGTTATTAGCTGTAATGGAGCGTCAAACGACGGGCGGATTTTTAAAAGGTAAAGTTGTTATTCGCCAATGTGGGCGGAGGATTTTCACAATTTGGTCCGCGCCCACAAATTAAAATTACTCGCATTTGCGAGTGGTTATTGCAACCCCGAATTCGTCTGGTAACCTACAGTAAATAAAATAAAAAGTATAGTCAGAAATTATCATCCGTTCATCTCTCGGAGGGCAGGATGGTTTCAGTCGGAGAAAAATACGTAAATGCATGAAATAATTATGTAGTAAAATCCAAATTTATAACCAGGTTCAGCCACGCCTTATATTTGTATGTTTCACAATGCGGGAAAAATTATTCATGGGCTTCTAGTGATGTTACATGGATATAAGTGCAACTTTTTCCTCACACGCCGAAAAAGTTATATCAAATTCAATACAATATCACGGTAACGTTATAAATTTTACAGTTGCCGATCCACAAATACTACGACTTGAAACTTTCAACGATCAAAAATTTAATATCTTAAACATTAAATACGTTTTGAAAATACAAACAAACAATTCAAACGAAGCGTCGAGATTCAACTGCTTCATGTCGTACTGTTTTTCTAAATTTCGATATGGCTCAAAAACATGCGGCTGACCGTCACAGCGATTATGGCGCTTCAACCCGGCTTTTTCAAAAATTGCGTTTCAGGTGTGATTGGAGTTTTTTCGCTAATATCTCTGTAATTCAGTTCAGTATCTTCGTCAAATTTTAGGACATCATTTTTTTTGAATAGATATTTATTATATCAAAAAATAGAACATTTGCATTGCACAGACCCTTTAAAAATCTTTTCTTCTCAAGAACCACGGGCCAGGAAAGTGAAATTTATATGGCAAGCTATCCATGATATAGAGGAGATTCAAGTTTGTTGCAAATCATGACCCCGGGGGTACTTATGGTGCCACAATAGGGGATCAAATTTTCATATGATTATATAGGGAAAAATTCTTTTAAAAAATCTCTCTTCGAGAACCACTGGGCCAGGAACAGCTTTGAATTCATATGGAAAGCTTCCTGATATAGAGGGATTCAAGTTTGTTCAAATCATTGACCCCCGGGGGTACTCTGGGCCCCATAGGGGATGCAATTTTACATATTATATAGGAAAAAATCTTTTTCTCAAGAACCACTGGGGCCAGGAAAGCTTGAAAATTTATATGGAAGCTTTCCTGATATAGAGGAGATCCAAGTTCGTTCAAATCATGACCCCCGGGGGTTTACTCTGGGGCCCCAATTAGGGGATCCAAAGTTTTACCAATGGCAGATATATAGAGAAAATCTTTAAAAATCATTCTTCTCAAGAGAAACATGGGCCAAGGAAAGCTGAAATTTATATTTGAAATTCTTCCTGATATAGTGGAGATTTCAAGTTTGTTCCAAATCATGACCCTCGGGGGTATGATGAGGCCCCTTAGGGGATCAAAGTTGTACATGCAGATATAGAGAATTCTTTAAAAAATGTCTTTTTTCATTGAACCAGAAGAGTTTTGTTTACCTGAAAGCTTCCTTGGATATGGAAGTAGATTAATTTGGTTCAGTATAATGCCTCACCTGACATAGGGTTAGATTTAGTCCACAGTGGTACATTCTAATCCCAAACTACTGCTCTTCTTAGTGAAAGCACTGTGCTCAGGTGGATCGATGTGCCCTTGTGAGCGATGTGGCCCTTGGGCGTCTTGTTTATATGATTCCGTGACATTTTTCAGTGCTGTAGATTACACAAGACATTCACACTTTCCTGATCAAAATTTGCATGTATCTGTCACTCTGCATATATCTTTTTATGGGCAATTTTTGTCCAAACTTTTCATCATGAAGTATTTCATGCAAAGCAGAGTCAAATATGGACACAATTATAATGGGAGTATGTCTTTCAAAGGGGGAGATAATCTAGAAACAGGGTTGGGTATTTCTGAATCCTCTCATGGACCATATGTGTACTATAAAAGCCAGGGTTTGGATTAAAACTATTCATTTAGAAATATTAAATTTAAACAGTGAAAGCATGCCCCGGGGGGGGGGGGGGGGGTCACACTAGAGGGTGTATAGTTTTCCATAGGAATTCGTTGAAAAAAAAATCTTCTCATCAAGATTTTTTTTATACAAGTATCATTATCTTTGTAACTTGATGTAATGTAGAATTGCAATAGGGATTTCAAGTTATACATAGGTCTTCTGTCAAAAATAGCAAAGAACAATTTTTGTGACTGTTAGAATATATAAGCATCCTACCCAAAGAGCTGAAAATTTGAAATAATGAATGCATTCTCCTGTAGTGTAGAATACCTCTAAGGTCTAAACAGAGACTCGGGTATTTTACCTGGGGAAATAGAATCACTCAGGTGAGCAAAGTAACCGATGGGCCTCGTGCTACCACTTTTATGGATTTATTATTGAAACAAAGATCTGTATTATATTCATACACAATTTGCTACAGCTTTAGTTCTTGGCTAGAGAGAATGACTGGAAAAATTTTGAAGTCTATGTCGCATACCTTTATTTGAATTTTATTAGAAAATTTGAAGTGTACATTGTATTAAATTATTTCTTCTGTCATGATATGAGTAGATTATACATATGCAATCATAGATTATGTAGTGTATGTTCCAGATAATGTTGTTGTGTAGATCAAAACCAGTTTGCTAAGCTGGTTGTTGTTTTATTGTTACCATAGGGGGAGAAGTCCACGTCCGCTACCGGCTATAGGTAGTGAGGCAAAGCAGCTACCGCCAATAAGTTTTGAGCAAAGTACACTGAAGAACAAACAAGTGGGAGCTCCTCTTCCAGAAATTCCAAAATCGAACAAACTGCCCCCAGTCGACACTGTAAATAATGAGGAGGACAGACCCAAAAGGAGGAAGAAGAAAAAGAAGAAGAGGGAGGGA
>CAJDSM010034092.1:0-18395 GCA_903981925.1 Ostrea lurida
AAAATTACCCCCATTCTCCTACATGGTTTTTGTCTTTAGGAGCTTATATTTCTTATTGTTCATGCTGTAGCACCTTCAGCTTTGAACTAGAAGATGCCCGGGAAAAATAATAATAATAGATAAATAAATATATAAAAATAAAACAACAACAACAAATAAATAATAAAATAATGAATAATCAAAATTTAAATCTTTAAATAAAAAATAATAAAATCCACCCACGATACAGTTGATTTGTTTTTCTGTATATTTGTGAAAAAGGTTAGCAAAAATTTGGACTTTGTCGTGTCCGACGTGAAATGCCATTACTCGTCATACTACTATAGGCTGTTGGAATTTTGATATGCATGTTCTATTGTTGGAATAAACAAATGATACAAAAATAAAATGAATAAAACCGTACGGAAGAACAAAGATAAATGTTATTTGATCATTGTCATAAACAGAGTTTAGTTGTATGGTCTGTTTATAAAATCTAACTGAATTTCCGGAATAATTCACATTCAAACATATTATAATAAACACCAAAAAAAACACAAAAAAAAAAAAAAAACCAACCCACTATTGTAACGTGTATACTACCGTTTGCTTCTTTTAAAACATGTTTTCCTTAGAATTACAGAAACATTAAACTTTATAGTTGAAACAATTGAAGTTAAAACATGTTTTGATATACAAATCAATATTTTGATTCATCTTATCCTAAATGTGTCAGCAAAACTTCAACGTAAACCTGGTGTTTTAACAAACTTCTGACTAAATTAACGGGGAGACTCTCGGACCCCTCTGGATCCGCCACACTATATATTAACTATCTTACAGACGCTACACGCCAAACTTGTTCGTATATAGTTATATACGGTCGACTGATTTTATTTTTGTATTCTTATTTTATTCATAAACATTTAGTTTGAATTTAAAATGTTATGACTTGTCGGAGGGTCGCTTGATTAAATTTTAGCCGTAGTGCCCTTACCTTATTATGTACAGCCATAATTGATGGGGGTAGCACAACTGGTTAACATTCTGCGCTTGTCTAATTCAATATTCTGTTATTTATTCGTGAATGAATTGGCCGTAGTGGTGCACGTGACTTTTTTTTAATCGTTTGGAGATTTTATGACGAAAAACTGTGATATATACCGTCTTGAGGTTTCCGGGGTGTTTTTTTAGGACGTGTGACCTATTTGAAATACCAACATAAGTAAAGATTTTTTTTTTAATATGACAAAAAATGACGACCAATGGAGGGATTGCAAGGTATGACTTTGTGTTTATGTGGTTTATTTTCATACCCGTAGATATTAGTTTGTACGCTCTAAATAATGTTTGTTTCGCTCTTCAAAAGTACGGTGCGTATTTGGGGCAATACTAACTCGGTGCGGCTTTAATTAATGCACAGTGTTGTGTTTTTGATTAAAAATTTTCAGCTTTACGTATGAGTTAAATCTATGTTTAATAAAAACGTCATATTCTATGAAGTAGATAAATATAACATCTCAGTCTAATATATACATGTAGTATATCCGATTGTTCGAACCATGAGATTCCCCATTGCGTTTAGTACATGTAGCTAGTACAAGTAAATTGTGTATGGTATGTTAAAAATTAATTTGTAAATACTAATTGATAATCATAAATGTTCATAGCCAATTTAATGAATTATGAATATTTATCATATATCATGAAATATCAAACAATTAACCCAATATTATCCGCCATCATAGAATAAAACTTCCGCCAGAGTTCGTTTACACGTACGCAACCGAACTCTTCCAGTCATGGCAATATGGGGTGGATTTTTTTTAAGGAACTACCATATACGTCATTAGTGAATAAAATTTATAATGGGGGAAGTTTGTGATGGTAAAAATGTTTTCGGATTCCATTGGTTTTATACTGGAATATAATAAAGAAACCACAGAGGAGGACATTATATATATCGCAATAGAAACAGAATTAGGGTCAACGACAACAAAGGGCAACAGTTGAAAATAACACTTTTATCAAAATCCAGCAGGCGATATCACCTTAATCCATACATTGTAAATGCACGGATGACATTATTCTGTTGTATTCAAATGAAAAAAAATATATCCAACACACCTTTTAACAAGTGAGAATGAAAGAGAAACTATTAATCGAAACTGATATTTAACAGAAATTTATATGAATTTTAAATGAGCAGATCATCCGTGTGTTTTGTAAACTTTTGATCATTTTTGGTTATATTTTTAATCAAAACTTTGAATAGTGTTATCCTTGTCGAAAAATTCAAAGTTTTTACAACGTACTACCTTTTATTGTCCTTTGCACGCGAAAGAATCGTGGACTCGCAATGTGCAAAAATGTTTGTGTAATGTGTGACACGGGAGACGTCTCTCTTTAGATGAGGCGTCAATGGTGAGTATGTGATAGAGTTACTTTGAATCATCTCTGACGTCATTTCCTGTATTTATAGGGTTGGATAGATTCCAATTTACCGATGACGTCTACTAGCGATAAAGCCTGCAGGTTCTTTGACGCAGCCGTATTGCAGGTAACTGCATATTGATTTTTCTTTTACTGGTACAATGTATACGTGCCCTTAAAAAGTGACACGTAAAACAATTCTCGAAAGGGCAAGAATTCCCGGATGAAAAATCATATTATACTTCTCCAAAGTTGTTTATGGCTATATGGAGAGAGAAAATTAGTTATCATATTCGCCGTCATTATCAGATAAAGGACCACATCATGGTTCTTGTGCAATTTTGTTCATCGATATCATATGTATATAAATTATTATTATTGTACTTATTAGCACTTTTTGTATCTTTATTTATGTAGCTGACAAGTATGTGCAGCGACAGTGAGTTGGGCGGTATAGGAAATACAATAAAACAAATGATGGAAGCAGATCCGGATTTCGGTAAGGGGATTACACTGGACATCTTCCAATGAAGAGAGTCATACGCTTTCAGTGATTTTAAGGCCCATTTTGGGTCCACATTTCGACCCTTTCCCCTCCCAGAAATTGCCACCCCCGAATTTAGCTGACATTTTAAAAAAAGAAATGAGTATTCAAAGTGAATAACACCTATAAGAATTAACAAAGAGTTATGGGAACGATGATTACGATAGAATAATTTAAAGTTTTAGAATGTTAAAGAAAATGAGATGTGTTCAATAATTGCAGTACATGTTTAATAGGATTATCAAATTTATTTCCAATAAAATTGATTTTTGTTTCCAATTTGACTGAGAGTAAGATCATTTTATCTAAAAGGCTAGTTTTAGGAATCGAGGAAAAACAGTTGCAATCGAAGGAAAACCATGAAGGTGGCCCACTATTATAAGGTATTGAAAAAGCTACTTATCTATCCAAAGAGGATGAAAATTTATCACAACAAGATAATTTTAAGTCTGGGGAGTTGGCCGTGGTTTTTTTTAATGTAGGAAATCGAAGACAGTAAATATGACAAATTCGTATTTGTAAATACATGTAACTCTTCTGGAAATAGGAAATTCCATTGCGAAAAAAACCCTGTAAATTACATAGTTTAAAATATATATTGTAATTTGCACCTGCATTCTAACTGCATGTGTATATCCAACTACCCTTAACGTGCGCGTGTCCTTGTGTCAGTGGAAATGCCGTTGCTATCTGCAGTACGGTGTGTAACAATTTGTTACAAAGCGTAGCGCGAATGGCGACGCTTTGGTAACATAAAGAAATTGTCAGAGAGCGTCGCCAGTCGTGATATGGGTTATAAGAAATTGTCACATGCCGTCTCTTTGTTATATATCGTGGTGCATCAATCAAGAGTTCTCTGACAAATTCTTTTGCTGTCAACCTAGACTTTTATTCATGGAAAAATGGAAAATTACATAGATCCAATGTAAAGCATACACGTTTTCAGTAAACCAAATTTTTTTTTTCTGTTTTATTTTTCTTCTTTAGTTATGGGTCAGGTGTTAGTGAATACCCTGAAATACTCTGGTTCCCAGAGTGATAGAGACAATGTAACCAAAGTACTGGACGGGATCTCCAATCTAGCTCTGAAGCAGGAAGTGACGGACAGAGAGAGGAAACACGTGACTGCCCTCAAACTTGTGACTGAAGGGTGGGTTGTAGTGATAAGATATATACATATCGAAATTCATTAGAACTTAGACCTGTTAATACTTTGTTACTTCGCCATTTTATATTTATACATTTGAAAGGGTAGGGGATGGAATAAAAAAATGTTAGATATTTATCAGTGAAGTTTCAATTTCAAACAAACCAGACGACAGCAATCGCTCAAGGTTTTGTTTTCTTCAATTCTTCATTAATTTAAAATTTATATCATATATTGTCTGCGGCACGTGGGAGTGGAGGGTTGGTTGGTGGTTGGTGGGGGGGTTCGTAGCATTTTACATTTTGCGCGGGTGAGTGCAGCCTTTTGTTTTGTGCCCTTTTTGCAAAGGTGTGTCTTTGTCGTCTGTTTTGTTTTTTTGCAAACGTGCCTTTCTTCTCTTTCCAATCTCCTTTCGATGCTTATATGAATAATGAATAGATGCATACGCATTTAACTGTATCACGCAGATTTACGCTCAGCTGATGGACATCATCGTGAAAGTACACCTTCACTCGTTTGATCTGATAAAAAGAGTAATTTTGTAAAATATGAACAGTAGGTTTTATTTGCCCATTTCAAATGGTTAGAATAATCATCTCTCTCTCTCTCCTCTCTCTCTCTCTCTCTCTCTCTCTCTCTCCTCTACTACGCAGCACTTAAGGCTGAAGTAAGGGGGCGTGCTTCTAATATCTAACTAACGGAATGTGTAGATTATGACATCAACACAAACAACAAAATAATCGGAACACTATGCATATCCTGTAATTGAATATTAATGTTTTATTTAAGAAAGTGATTGCGTGGTATTGAAAAAGTTAATGGCCATTGAATTTTTTTATTTGTTTCATATTTGTAGTTGAAGAGTGTCTGTACCGTATATTAAGAAAGTATGAGGTATGATTGTTCAGGGTCATTGTGACGCTCCACGGTTGCACAATAGCAACCCCACCGTTCCATCTTTTGAAAATAAATCATATGGGTATTTTTATAAGGTGTTTTAGAAATTAAATAAAAGGCTAGAGGTGTTTTCATATCTTATATAGGGATTGAAAGACAATTGTACTATCATAATGCATATGGTTATCAAAATCCGTCAATTTATTTTGAAATGAAGAGTAATACGACTGCTTTAAGGCAGGTTTGGATATATTCGATAAAGCCAATTTTTCGACAAATGAAGACAAAATTTTATCACCCGGAGAACTATTGACCATGAATTTGTTTATATTTTACATATAATGTAGCTTAATGTTAGCGGTATTAACTTTGATAAAAGTATCGTTTGGAGTTAGAGGGTCATGAGTTTCATAATGTTGCTATGGATTCATCCCCTCGTCCCCGCCCCCTTCTAACCCCCGCCCCCCCCCCGCCATACAAAATGCAGCACGGTCGAACCTCTGGTAATGATTTTTAACTTTCTCTCAAATGTTAAACTTTGAAAATATGATCAAGACATATAACATGTATGTTTTATTTAACATGTGCTTTGGACGGACAGATATTTTCCATATTTTTAATTCCCCCATCTTGAAAGGGCATCCCTTGTATGTCTTGCGTCCGCGTTTCCTCTTCTCTTCTCCTCCTCCCTTCTTCCTCCTTCTCTTCCTTCTTCCTTCTTCTTCTCTGTGAACATTTATTTTATTTTACAAATTGCTTCTGAAAGTGAAGCGAAAGGCTTTTCCCTATAATTGGTTTTGCATTTGGCCCCCAATGTGGGAGTGGACATAAAGAGTTGTTTTTCCTGGCTGTATTGATTTTTGTTTATTTTTTTTTTTTTTTTTTTTAAAGGTACAAATCGCAAAACAGTTTTTTAAAATAACTTTAAAATCTTGCTCTCCTATATTAATTTGATGTTTTCCCCTCCTTTCTTTAAAAGAAAAAAATAAAAAAAATGTAAAATAGAACTTAGTTTTTTTTTTATTTTTTTTTTTTTTTTTTTTTAAAAAAAAATATTTTTTTTTTTTTAAAAAAAAAAATTTTCATTTTAAAAAAAGAAAAAAATAAAACCAATTTATAACCTTTTACAATAAATTTGTTTTTTCACCACAAAAACGAAAATAAACAAACTAACATAATACTCTCATTGGAACTATAAACAGTGCAAGTTAGTCGGGGGAGCGAGAGAGGAGGAGAGAGAGAGAGCGGGAGAGGAGAGAGAGAGAGAGAGAGAGAGGGAAGAGAGAGAAGAGAGAGAGAGAGGAGAAATCAAATTGTTTATAATATACGAAATAAAAACAAACGGCAGGGAATATATTTTGCCACTTCTTTCAAATTCCTATAGTAAAGGTAACTGGTAACCGTCAATATGCCCGTCCATGATTTAAATTGTGATGTCATCCAATTTCCGTACTAACAGCAATAAAACCACGGTTGCTCCCTTAACGCAATCACTTCCTTAATGCACGGAAGTATGTAACTTACACAAAACTAAACATTAAACGGCTTTTGTTGGTCGTGAGTGTAGTCTGATGCACCCTCAAATATAAACCAAAATCGATCGCGAATGCACTTATTATTCATGAGTCATCGCGATCTAGTGTGACGCATTTTCGTGGATCTAGAGGTGGCGGTCAAATTGTTTTTTGTCAACGAAAAATTAATTTAGATGTAAATGCAAATATGAATTGGAACTTTTAAAAGACAATTATTTTGAGCACAATGCCCACCTTATCATTCACTAAACAATATTATCTATCTATCCGTAGGAAAGCAATTGATGCTTATTTATTGATAAGGGGCGATAATGTTGATCATGGGTGGGTCATGCATAATCGATTCATTACAAGGCATGCCCTAAATTCAACCAACACGTGCTGTGTTAAGCACGAACCAAATAAAATATTAAGCCCATTATTTTTGAAAAAACGTTGCACTCCTAATGAAAATCTTAGAAATAAATTGTCTATTTAAAATCGAGGTTGCAGATGACTGGTAAAGAAATTCAACATACGATACGATATATTATTTTTAACAATTATAAGTCAAAATCTGTAAAGGATGCAATGCAATCCATAAAACTACAGAGGTTTATAAAACATTCATGAATCAAAGTTAGGATTTCAATCCCAATATGCCCTTGTAATATTGAAATTTATTGATTAAACAATACTGGTGGTCAGTTTGCAAAAACCACGTTGCCGAGTCACGTGATCAATCTAAATATGAAATATAATCGTTCCTGAATATGTATTTTCAGTCCATTATATTTTTATTCATTTTCAATAAAGTTTCCAAGATGATTTATCCATTCAAATAAATGATGTTTTTTGATCGCATATTTCAGCGAATTTTCCATCTGGCCATTGGCCACCTTAACTGTGCTGCGTACATAAAAGATTGGGCGTATATCGCGTGCCAATAAGATTTATCTTGCAAGTAAGTGCATGTACTTCATAAGCTAAAGTGCATTTCTATCTACTTTTTTTTTAGGAAAACTTTACAAGTTGTGGAAACATACAGGGACATTCTCACGGATGCACCCACTGACCTTATGGCTTGTCTGTTTGCTTTTTTTGCGTATTATGAACTCGGGATGTCCAAGGAGATGCTGGAAATGATGGAATTTGTGGTTGGAGCATGCAGTCAGACAACACCAGGATACAGGCAAGTTTGTTATATTGTAGGTTAATCGATTATGTTTTTATTGTGTGGAATTTTGTTACTGAGATTTTGGATAGTAATGAAGTGTTGTCCTTGCGTTTCACTTTTCCTAGACCCTTATTTTTATAATTTTATTTTTAGAAATTCAGACTTGGGAATAAGAAACTGGAGACCATTAAACATGATAATAATAGGGTTTAAAATGTCATATGTGAATTGTCACATTGTGAATTTTCTCAATTTTATTCTGGTCACCATCTATATCTCTTGTTTTCGAAGATCAATTTTGTTTTTAAGATAATTGACGAACGTCACTCTCTTAGCAAGAAAATATAGGTCAATATGACCAGGCATCATACATGCAATTGTTTTCCCCTTACGTTTTTAAAAAATATATATTGTACCCAGCATTTTCACTGCATCGTCTATTTCAACTTTTTTTTTTATTTTTTCAACTCCTATTTTCATTTTTGGTTAAATATTAATATTTTGGGAACACTTTTGCAGTGAAATATATGATATCGACACGAAACCATAAATTGATAAAACATAGAAAACCAAGAACAGTCAGAGATTTTAGACTTATATCCGGATCCCCACCAAATTTTGATAGGGACTTTCGTGTACAAAGAAATACCTGTGTATCATTTTTCAAAATGATCTATCCTTTAGTTTTGCATGGAGGTGTTAATAGAAAAATAAATCCATTAAACAAATAAATGCAAAAACGCCTCCGATTTCATAACCTCCTTGGTGGAAGAAAACTTAGCATTTATCGGTAGTGAAATCAAATCTCATACAGTACTTGAGAATAATAAAAAGCATGCCGAGTATTTGTCCTGTCTTATGTAGTTACAATACTAAAACGAAATAGAAAAAAATATTACATGTAACCGTAACGTATTAACACATAGAAACTACAGGTATATACACCAAGGGATATTCTAACTAAAGTTAAAGCTTGACTATCCGCTCACGTTAACCCAAGGATTAGAAATAATTAATTGCTTCATTAGTAATTTCATTATTAAATCGGATCATTAGTGTTATTAATATTGTTTTAAAAGTATGTTTACATGTATATACTGCTCATTTGTTTGTTGATATGCGTGTATATATTATGTACAATAGCACCATTCTCGCCTGGAAGGCCTTTGCCCACGAAGAAAATTCACAACTCGATGAAGCTGAAAAAGAAGCATATAAGGTTTGTGGTATTTTAAAGCGAGCGAAATTTCGATTAATTCCATGTAGGGATGTTTACGTTTACTTTTCATTGTAGATTCATTTTGGTTTGCCCAGGAATTTCGCCTTGGTATCAATTATACATGCACCTGCAGTTTCTTTGTATGTGATGCAAAAATATTCTAAATAAACACATATATATTGCACAATACTATACACCATTCACTGAAATGTAATTCATTGAATAGAGTCTTGCGGTTTCCCCAGGAGAAACGTTTGCTATTCATACGATGGCACACGTCCATATAGAAAGAGGTATGCTGGATGCTGGTTTGGCATTCCTGCAGAGTAAAGCTAAATTATTGGGAGGTAAGAACAAGGAGTTGATGTGTCTTGATATTGTTGCTTTTATAATGATTTGTCTCAGTTTGTTAAATAACAGTTTGTATGCTTCCAATTTTTATGCGCTTTATCCTGAAAAAAATAAAGATTTATGCATAGGCTGATTCCGAAAGACTTTAGCTTAAACTTATTCTACTGCAGATTTGAATTCCTGTCAATATTTAAGAATGTTTGATAAAGAAATATTCTGATTTGAATTTTAATGGTTGTAATATATGATAAGATCACCGTGGCAGTATATGTACCTAAGGTGAAACTGTTTTGGTAGTATCAACTGCCATAAATACATGTACATCACGTTTAAATGCAGTACATGTATTTCGCAATTTCTATGGTCGTTATCAAGACCTAGCTTGCCATTATGATCTGTCGTTGCGACAAATGCTGTTTGATGTGTTTTATAGCAATTGTTAAGCCGTGTGCATACATTGCTTTTGACTACGGATTACCCAGTTTACCTGATAATGACAAAGGGATCACAACAGGTGTGACCGGTCGACAGGGAATCCTTACTCCTCCCAGGCACCTGATCCTACCTCTGATGTGACCAGGGGTCTGTCTTACCCAACTCTTGTTTTGTATTCTATTTGGGATTTACGCGATTAATACTGTTCGTCATCTGTGCTTTTATATCAGATAGCTAAAGCTCTTCTCATGTAGATGAAGGAAAAGTTTCATTAGCATTCGGATTTCCTCCTAAAATATGTGTATCTTTTCCCTGCATTTTTCTGTAAATAGTACAAGATAATTTATTATTTAACTTTTGAAAAAAGTACATGTATGATACCTTCAGCACAAGATGGAATGAAAAGTTTGTTTATTAGAAATTTGTTTTGAAAACTCACCGGTTTAGGGACAGTTATGGGATGCATCCTCAAGCTTATGTTGAACTGCTATGTAGCTTTTGAAACGTTTCCATATGTGGTAATCATCTGTTGCCTCCTATCCTAAGCAGCAACGTTTGCTTTATAGCATGTGACACATCGAACTTCCAGGGGCTTTCTTTGGGGGGGGGGGGGGGGCTGGATTTTGGATCTTCTTATAGAAATAATATGTTCCTTCATTACAGAAATTGCTCTGTCATATGATTTTGGTATGTCCCTTTGATTGTATCCTTCACACTTAACTCGATTAGCAATATACATGTAATGAACTGTAATTATATTAAGGGAAACTCTAGCATCTTGGCTGCCAATCCATTTTTCTGCCCCAAAACGTAAAAATTGCTCATTTGCATAATCTATACAAAGTATGCAAAATAAACACAAAATCCAATTTCCTTTGTTTTCAGAATACTAGTAGGTAACAAGTCTAATTTTTTAAATACCACTTGTAAATAATGTAAAAGATTCTAATATTCTGGACTTATGCAGAAAGCAATCCCTATTGATAACCATGGAATTGATAACAAGGTAGAGAAAAAACTTTCTCCAATTTTAATACAATAGAGTAATCACAAGTAAACCTGAAAAAAGTCTGATGTCACATTTTCTCTCTCCGCTTAAGCACGAATTCGTTGCAGATTTTGACATCAGTGTACGTTTCTACTATTTCTAACAACTTTGCTTTATTTAGATTTCTTAAATGAAAACAAGCAAGTATTTATTGGTGAAGTTACATTTGTAACAAATTAGCAAACGTCATCATAATCCCCAAAACATACTCGTATTTACAAATGACGAGTATAGGGCAACACAGGCCTCCAACAAAAGCGAAAGCAGGATCAGGTGTCACGGAGGAGTATGTATCCTCTGCTGACCGGTCACACCCGCCGTAATCTTTTAGTCAAAATAAAGAAAATGACAGTCTAACAAAGGGTATGAAACAAATCACTCAAAATAAGACTTAAAGATGATTTATAATCGCAAACAAAGTTATTATAGTGACCGTAGCATTTGCCAAATGCTGATTTTAAACGAGAGTCGTTATAGCCTTGCAACATCAACTTTTTTGTGAATAGTATACTATATTTCTTTTGTAGTCTTCAAATATGGCTTGTCACTTGGCATGGCATGAAGCCCTGTTTCATTTGGAAAAGGTACATTCTATTTCAAATAGATTTTCATCACAGTTAATTTAAGTCAATAGAACACCATGTGATCTTTGATTTGTATAGTATTTTATGTATGCAAATTCGTGTTTTGGATATTTCAGGGACAATTTGATGATGCTGTTAAGATATTTGATGAAAAGGTAATACATGTACATAAAGTACAGGAGAAAGGTACATTTGTTGGGATTTTATAAAATACATGCACTTACATGTAAGAGAGAGAGAGAGAGAGAGAGAGAGAGAGAGAGAGAGAGAGAGAGAGAGAGAGAGAGAGAGAGAGAGTGTGTGCGTGTGTGTCGAAATTCTGTAACAGAAATGGAGTGAGGATCAGGTTAACAATAAACACTGAACATCTAGCATTTCAAAATTACTGTTGAGTATTAAAACATCAATGTATTCACATCAGACACTACTGGTCAAACATATGGTTGCATTACAAAATTCAGATGTGTCCACTGGTGTGACAGGTCCTCACCGTGTCAGAGACTACCATTGTACAGAATCATTCTGTACTGTTCTGGGGGGGAGTTTATTTGGTCGTATTACACCTTATAATTTCCACACATTCAAATTGATTTCCTGTAAGACATGTAAGTTGAAAAAGTTAAATGAGGTCCTTTTAAAAAAATGTAAATTAATGATACTATAGTTTCATCTACCTATTGCTTATTCCAAGAGTCATCGCCAGTCTGTATTTATTTCGTTGATTTTACAGATAATAACCCAAGGGCCAATGGCTGGGAATTTCAATGATGCTTCGTCTTTGCTGTACCGTTTGTCTTTTGAAGGTACAATTTAATGATAGCCAATTCAAAAATAGAAATGACGTAATTTTCAATTGCATTGAAAATTAAAGTAATCTTTGAAAAAAAAATTACGTATGCATTTTATTTCCATTGAAACTTTCCGTTGACGAATTATTGAGAAACGTCTTCCAAAATTCCTCTCATTTATTAATGTTTCAAATGACCGAACGTTTTTTTTTTTAAATTGATCTGAATATTTCTTCTAATCTCAACTACATATTTATTAGCACCTACCAGGGAAGTAGAAGAGAACTACTAGATTCCACCCCGTCCACCTTTACGTCCGATTTTATATCACAATATATTTTCTTGACATTTATTTAATACTAAATCGAAACTTGTTATGCAATTTACTAGAATTCGTTTCTAGATAGTCCTGTATATTCTGTCCTAGTGTACTGAGTTTTTCGAGTGTTTTGGACTTTTTGTAAAATTAATTCAAAGATTGACTGAACGAATTATTGCACTATTTTGAGGTCGATGTGTTTATTTATTTGTGAGAAATTCGTATAATTCACTGAAAAAATGCAATAAAAGGTGCACTAATATGAGTTTGTTGGATTACAGATTACAAGAGACAATAATCATAATACTATATTGTACGTGCATTGGGAAAATTAACATCCACCCAGTCGTCCAAATATATCCATTTATGAATTTTCGACTTTTTTACTCACACAATGGAGATCTTGTGGTGACGTTTAAAACGTAAACATTGGCAATGCTAGATAGAAGCGAAAATAGTGATTTTTTTTATGTTCGCTTGTTCAAAATACTAGAGGTTATGTCATTCTTAATACAGCAATAGACATAGCATAACATAAAATAGAAATAGAAGACACGAATAGATCTCTGATCAATGCTTCATTGTAGGCAAAATATTGTTGACATGTTTTGAACTCAGAAAATACATTAGCATAAACATTATAATTTCAAAACAGGGCTTGGAAAGATGAATTTGTAGAAACTTGTCACAATTGCATGTTCTTCAGATTATTATTAAATTGTGTATATTTATCATACATAAACTATTTACGTAAGATTGTAAACGTAGAATATAACACAGAATTATTGCACTTATTCACAATAATACACCCGCAATTGTTTTTAAATCTGAATTTGCATGTTGACCAAGTATGCTGCGGTGTAAAATTTATTGTCAAAAAGCATCCAATCCCCTCTGAAACGTAGCTATTAGCGACACAGAGAAACTGATATACCAGTACTAGTATTTTTCACACAAGTGTAGGTGTATGTAGTCAAACACATTTCATATATAGCAGACATGCAAAATGAAGTACAATGCTTTTTATGTATAGATGTACGGGCTCCAGAGCGATGGAAAGGTGTTATGGGACTAGTAGACAAGTTTTATGAGGAACACAGATGGATATATATTGATGCACACATCCTCTTTACTTTATATCGAAATGGAGAAAAGCAACGAGCAAGTGAAATGCTGGAGAAGTTGAAAAGTTTTGTCAAGTAAGAATATTATTGTTTCGATAAATTGCCGCAAACGTATTTGCACCAGTGTGTGGACAGGCGACAACGAACTAAGACTGATTTTTTAAGTCCCCTTTATAATATATAAACTACACGTACACTTGGACATGATAAAGTTAGAATCAGGTACTTAGAAAGAATAAGTATCCCCTGTCGACTTGTCACATCCATCGTGAGCACAACAATCTTGATAGGGGACCCTGTAGTGAAAATTAGCGTAGAAAGAACAATCTAAAATTGGGATGAAGCACAACAGACAATATATCACACGGTGACAGGGTGCATTTGTAAACTAGAAATTAGGATTACGTTTAGTTGATGACGATAAAGTGTTCAGGGCGGGTGCGCCCGGTTGACAGGGGATGCTTTCTCCCCCCTAGGCACCTGATCCCACCTAGTTTATCCAGGGGTCAGTGTTTATCCAACTCTGAATTTGTATTCCGTTCAAAACTTTAAAGGTTGATTACTGTTCGCTATCGTCACCAATTCATTATTATGACAACCATAGACCTTAACCGAGACTGCTTTAAACCTTTTAGCATAATCTTGTTTGCCGGTGGTCCGTCTCCATTTAAAAAACGTAGATGTAGCTCGTATTTATAAATGTGACATATGTAGATCACTACGCAATATAGTACTTATAAATAGTTGTTCACAGTTACTCTATTGTCAAATTCTATGGTCGTTATAACGATCTATTTTGCCAATTCAACCCGTCCTTTGTTATAATTCTGTCTGACGCGTTTCACATCTATCGCTCGACCGTTCTTTATATGCTGATTTTGTCTAAGGATGAATACGTTTATGTGATCAAGATAGAATGCTCACAGCAGATATGACCGGTCGACATGAGATACTTACTCCTCCTAGGCATCTATTATATTTTGAAAGTACGGGGCTATAAAACGGAGTTGATAACATATACATGAATGGACGACTAAAACATTTTGGTCAATCAAAAAGTTCTTGCATCAAGTATTAATTTTGCAATTTTAGATATAGTTGGAAATAGAAAACAAATGCATGTAATTGCTGATCGCGAAGTGTTAGAAGAATAACATTTAGTTTCCTACAACAATTATATAATTTGTGAAATGCTTAACTTACATGATACTTCAATAAGAAAAAAATATGTAACACGAACTTATTTGTAAACAATATGGCCTGCATTATTTGTATAACCCACCTTACTTGATTCCAGGCAGCTCTATTTTTATATTGCATAATGTGTTGTTGGGGATCAGATGGCATAATCACACCTATGTGATACATGTAAATATGTTCTTATATTTTGGTTTTTCGAGCCCATCTGATCCCCGCATGTTTTCTGTTATATAACTTCGTCATTTACATAATAAATGACATTTTTTCAATTCACATTGCTGTCCTGTTTTCACTGCCTTTATCAAGTAACAAGCAAAGGCTACCTGGCACGTTCATATTAACTATGGAACATAAATATAATTATGCTTTTGTATGTTGAACCAGTTAGAAGACATACTATACAAAAAGGCGAAGTTAACATTGTGTCAAACGTAATCAGAATCCAAAAAATAATATGCAAGTAATAATGAAATATACAATACGAAGAAATTGATATTTGACTATGAAAAAGCTAAAGCCCATCCCATCGATTTAATTTCTCAATTTTCTGAAAACCAGATACTGTTTTGATATCGAGAAATCATACTGCCTGTGACGCCATACAGGCAATACACTGTGTCACCCTATGAAAATATACTTTAATTAGAGAATTCTCACAAAAATATTATGCAGTATGTAATATGATCATATACATGTATACAATTTAGAGACAACACCGGAACAAACGCCCTAGTGACGCACGATGTTGGTATTCCGCTATGTGCTGGGATAACGGCGTTTGAGGAGGGGCACTATGAGACAGCTACTAATTGTCTCAACTCCATTCGCACCACACTACATAACATAGGAGGGAGTATTGCACAGGTATTAATCGATATAAACTAAAAAAAGTGTTCTAAATAGATTTGGTAGAAAACGTGCACAATGTTAATAATAGTTTTGACTTCTCGGTCGGATTTATTTGTTTTACTACTACTATTTCATTGTACAGTCATTGATGGGGTGTCTTTATAATCCGTTACAGAGGGACACGTTCATTCAGCTGTTGATCCATTCTGCCATAAAGTCTCCTAACCCGGACCACAGGAGCCTGGCGAGAACGATACTTAAGGAGAGGAAGGAAAGGCGCGTAGACGATCCTCTGGGTGATCGTCTGATGTCTCTTCTAGAAAACAAGGCTTCCAATTAGTTCTGAAAACAGCATCGGTGGTACAAGAAAATACTGATACTAAGACATAGACAGATTTATAAATAGATAACAAAGCTATTGTATATGGAATATGTATTTTGGCAAATAGTGAGCTCGCGTTATTTTCATCTATGAATGAAGAAAATAGATGTGTTCAACTATACATTCATTTGTCCATTGATAATAATGTGTTAGGATATATTATTGTGTAAAGTTGTTATTTACATGTGGGGGTAATTACATGGCCGCATAATATGTGCATACGTTTCCTTTACGCGTATTATGAATATACGGTATTATTTGTATTACATAAAAATTGATACCGTATGATTTATATTACATTCAATTACCGCGAATATTCTACTTATGTTGGACATGAAAAAATGCATACTTAACCCCAGCATCAGCAGCATTTCATTTCGAATATACATCTATGCTACATGCCTTATCATTTAATAACATCAATTGGATCTTTATTTACGTTGCTGATTGCTGATTTTTATTTCAACCTTTCATGAAACTTTAAGTCAATGCTTTCAACTCATCAATAAATTTTACTTATTCAAAAACAACCGTTTTCTACTCAGATATGAATTGAAAATGTATATTGATTACAAATTCAAGTATTCATTCATCCATCTGAGCTTTCAAATATCCTGTCCAATAAAAACATCCTTCAATGATTGGAATTGATATAAAATTGTCAATGGGATTATCACATACCACGAGGATCCTGTATAATATTGATGCTGTATGTAAAAACCATTTTTGTCATTTTGACTCCTTGTTTCATTTGTTTATTCATATGTGCGTATTGCTGGAAGAAACCATATTTGTAAAAAGGCGAATATGAGGCCTAGAATATTTTGTCCAAAGAATGCCTTTATGGGTGAGAGATCCAATATTACAATGGAATTTAGAAGGTGATATAAATTATTATCTTAAAGCTATGATCACTCGACTAAATTAAGGCGTGCCATACAATAAGGCGAAGTTAACATTGTGTCAAACGTAATCATAATCCAAAAAACATATACAAAATCGAGTGTAGGGCAACACGGACCTCCGACAAAGGCGAAGGTAGGATCAGGTGCCATGGAGGAGCAAGCATCCTCTGCTGACCGGTCACACCCGCCGTGAGCCCGTAGTCGAAATAAAGTAAACGGGATTACCCGTAGTCAAATCTAGTAGGAAAATAACAGTCTAACAAAGGGTATGAAACAAATCAGTCAACATATGACTTAGTGATAATTTGTAATCGCAAACAAGGTCATTATAGCGACCGTAGAATTTGCGAAATGATGACTTTAAACGAGATTCGTTATAACCCTGCAGCATCAACTTTTTTGTTAGTAGTTGGCCTCGCTTTAAAAAGTCCGCATACGCATAGCATGCTCTTGCGTATCGAATCAACTGGGAGATATACACACCATAAGCAGGTGATAGTGGTATATTACTACATAGAAAAGGAAAGTTGACGATTGCAAATACAGAACTAAAGTAAAAAGCATTCATAAACCATCTTTAGTGTTTTACATGGATGAAAAATAAGTGATGTAAGTTTACATCAAGTACAGGTGATGGTTGAATGTTCTACAAAAGCAAGGAAACTTGATAAACTCGAAGCTAAAGTCATGCCATCTGTCATTAAGTTGAATTGTCAGTTTGTCTTTATCATCTATACGTAATAAATATATAGTACGAAGTAAATTTTGAAGACTGTGCTATTTCAAGTACACTGAGGTATATACAATTAAATAACACCGAATTCTGTAAATTATTTATATTAATACAATGTCACAAAGGCTATACTATGAAGCGGAGAAAAAAAGAGCATCGCCAAATATTCATAAAATACACACAATTTCTTCAAAAACTATAGTGCATACAGTATCGTAGATATATCATAATCCATCAAATTGTCACCGAATCTCAAACACCCGTATTGAAGTCAAACACTTCGACAGCGTTTTACTAGTAGATCAACATTAAAATTGTTGATACAATTTTTTTCTCGTTCTATTTTGGAAAGATTTGATTTCTTTCGAGTCCAATTATATTCTGAAATTTGATGATTATGATAATATGCATGTTTAGAAGCCCAAAGATAAAATCTTTAATCATGGCGATACAGTAAACATGTGTAGCATTGTCTTCTCAGCTCCTCATACAACACATTACAAACTTATGAAATTGTGTGCAGAATATATGTGAATTGTGACAGAAAGGGCGACACAATAATTAAAAAATCAGGATATAAATACTGTTCTGTTAAACAAACCAAGTAGTAAAGATACTATTATGGCCGAAAAAGGTATCTTTAAATCACCCATTTCAACGTCATTGACCTACTCGTGAAACGCGATTGAATTGTTTGAGCTAAGTACGGGTTTCTGAATTTCGGTGACACAGAACTATATATGGTATGCTTGCTTGTAGGCCCCCTT
>CAJDSM010034095.1:2568-14228 GCA_903981925.1 Ostrea lurida
CTTCGACTTCGTCAGTAGGGGACTAATAATTGACTGCGTCATAATAAATTTTCTCATAAAAATATTCAAGGTTAATGGCAGCAACTGTGACAAACATCTTTCTGGCTTCAAGATTACTGAATAATCTACTAATATTTGCCAAAAGTACAAAATGCCAAATCTTTGGACCTCACTTTCACTTTCTCGGACTGAATACATACTGTATCAAATAAATTTGGATAAACAATATCCCAATGTCGAGAACTGTAGATATTGATCTGTGTGTCCATAGACAAATACTAGGCACAAGTGTGTGGGCCATCACTTTGTAAACCAAAGTCCACACCATGCAGCAATAGTTGCATGTAATTGCCCATCCCAGTTTTAACTTGCAATCTATGTGTACATGAAGATGGACTTGATGAAATCTAAATTTTCTGATCTTCATGTCACTAGGAAAGTAAATATAAACCGATGGCTTTCATCCTTACCTCTCCATCTGAGTTGACTAACACACACATCATCACTTCTTTGTTAGGAATCCACTTTGAACCTTTCATGACAAGGTCAGAGGGTGGGCTGTGTGTCTGTCCAGAGCCAGAACTCCAAACCTACAAGCAAAATGCAACAACATACTTCAAGTACATTTCCCCAGCATCTAATACTAGTATACTGCCCCATGTAGTACTAATATCAAAGTTTTTGACATTTAATTCATGCATGCAAAACATTTTGATAAATTTTACCACTCCAAATAATGAAACATACTGCTGTATTTTTTTTTTTATTGGTCTCCAGGAATTTTTAATGCAGAAAATCTGAATATGTGGTTTCAAAGTTCTTGCAAAATTATCTTAGCTATCCTAGGTAATGAACCTAAGTACCCAAAACTGCTATTACATCACTTGATATACCAAGCGAACCTTAACAATCTCAGAAGCTTCTCAGGGCAAGCTGCCGTTAAGGCGCTCAAACAACTACATCCTGAAAAGATTTTTCACTGTCTATAGCCAGGTGTAATCCCCTTTTTGACACTTGGGGTGGGAGTGAGGAGGAAATTCGTGTCAAGTGCTTTCCCCAAGGACACAACGTCGACCCTTGCCACGGCCCAGGATTCAAAGTCAAGACACTCTACCGTCGGAGAGTCACACTAATCCGTAACCACTAGGCCACCGACGCCACTTACATGTGGTACATGTTATCAGATAGTTCAATGACTCACAGTGCATGTCTGTCCTGCTTTGATGAGGAGAGAACGGTGGAATTTGTACTGAGTTTTACTATCTGCCTCCACATCCTCTGAATGGCGCAACTTTAACTGCCACGCTCCTACAGCAACATCCTGTAGTAAAATAACGAGGTATACATATAACTACTATACATGTATCATCAGCTCAGCAACTGTGATAATAGATATACCAATTACTTCATCATACAACAACTCTTACGAGTGGTATTATGTCTATTTTTTTCAATATGAATTGACCTCTTCTGAAGTGTTGTGCAGTCTGATGAACTTCCCATCGGAGTCAATCTCTTCAATGTTCACATTGCCACTGGCCGAGGACTGTGCAGAAAACCCCGAGGTAGAATGAGATTCAAACTCCTGGACTTGTTCTGACAAGGCGACTCTCTTTCTTTTATGTCCCCTCCTGCTGCCTGGTGTAGCTCCTGGGGAAGAAGATTGTGACAAGTTCAACCTGAAAGAGAAAACAAACAGTAAAGCCACAGCTAAACTACAAATGTAGTACATCATACTTATCACCCAATGGTCTTCTGTTTTGTTTTTTTGGGGTTTTTTTTTACACATACAATGACATACACCAGCATTAATCATGATGTTATCATTAATATTCTCATATTTACTATACTGTGGAATCATTTTAATTCGTGGGGACAAATGTTCGTGGGTAACCAATTTTTTGCTGGTTCATGGGAACGTAATTTCGTGGGTAATCGATAAATAATGCGATTAGCATAATATTTATAAAGATCAAAAGGAAAATAAAACTGTTCGTGGGACGTAAATTCGTGGGTAAAGGTGACCCACGAAATCCACGAACATTGGTCCCCCACGAACAATGATGATTCCACAGTATTAAAACACACTTGCCTTTCTTCTTCACTTTCCAACAGTTTTCGGTAAGTGGCTATCTCATTATCCAGTTTAATTTTGACCTCGAGAATATCTGCATACTCTTGACTCTGT
The DNA here is from genome assembly GCA_903981925.1 of Ostrea lurida. Lineage (NCBI taxonomy): Eukaryota > Metazoa > Mollusca > Bivalvia > Ostreida > Ostreidae > Ostrea > Ostrea lurida. The sequence continues at coordinate 4,757 of CAJDSM010034095.1, forward strand.
TCCTCTATGGTGGTTCTGAGATCGGAAATCTCCTGGTCTTTAAGAGTCAGTCGCTCCTCGAACTCCTGCTGCTCACGGGCCAGTTGAGACTGCAGGCTTGACACTTGTGCCTCCAATGCTGCATTCTAACAAAAGATTGTACAAGAATAACATAAACACTTTAACATATGATCAGAGATATGATATAACCGACGTGAATAGATTATACTTTTCTGTGAGAGGGAGGTTATAACAAAATGTCTGTGCATTAGCTGTATCTATGAAAAGTCCAGGAACAGCATTTCTCCAGGAGGGAGGCATAATATGACAATGTCAATGCACTATCTGAAAAAGTCCAGGAAACTATGACCTACTTTTAGCCTTCAAGGTGCACCAATATGGCCGATTTGTGAAATGATCATGATGTATTTCTCCAATGGGGGAGAATTGTGACAAAATTTTAGTGCAATATTTGTATCCATCATAAGAAAAAGTCCAGGAAACTATTTGAATTTAAGAACCTTAGTGAGCATGTTCACAATACCCCATGCATCTCCACTATATTACTGTTAACCCCCGATTGTCAATCCCATCAATCTTTCACTTATACTACCAACCTCCCAAAGTTCTCTGGAAATCCATCAACAAATGAAAGTAATATCCAGGTAACAAAATGCTATACACAACAACAAGTAACTGATGCCCCGGATTCCACATGCCAGTGAAAGGGGCTTGCCAAAAGATATGCATGTAAAATATGAAAAATCTATCACTTACCATTCAAAAGTTATGGCCAATGTTAAAGTTTTTGAAAAGTAGGTCAAACTTCAAGGTAAAAATTATGGTACCAGTAGAAAGGGCTGTCATAAGGAACTCACATGTGTAATATGAAAGTCCCATCACTTGCCTATTCAAAAGTTTGGCCAATGTGTAAAGTTTTTGAAAAGTAGGTCAAATTTCAAGGTCAAGGAGGATCAAAAATTTTGGTACCAGTAGAAAGGGCTTGTAATAAGGAACTCAACATGTGTAATATGAAAGTCCCATCACTTGCCATTCAAAAGTTATGGCCAATGTTAAATGTTTGAAAAGTAGGCTGTCAAACTTCAGGTCAATTGGCTGGGGTTTGGAGAAAAAATCTGGAATGAAAAAAACTTATCTTCTGAGCAAGACCGATTTTTATACGATCCCGACGATGTTTTTTCTTTCACATTTGAAATTTGGGAAAAATAAATATTTGATTGGGGGGAATATACAAAATTTTGGCCTCCAAAATATCACTGCTGACTTACGTATCGCCACATTGTTGCAATCGGAAATTTTCTAATCGCCATATGGGCTACCTGAACCATAGTTTTGATTCGCCCACACGGAAATTTAGTCGCAAATGCCGAGTGGGCGACCGTTAATTTCAAACCCTGAATGGGCACTATCCAGACAACATGCAATACACAAATATCTAAGTCCCATTCCTAAAAATGTAGTCCCCCTTGACAAATGTCTCTGAAAATCAATCCCATCCAAGCTTTTACTATTACTAACATTTTCTCAAATTTCCTGGATGATAGCACTATCCAGACAACCAACATGCTATAACACAAGGATGGACTGTACATCCCTGGAATTTTGTTGTGAGGGAGATAACTACTTTAAACCCTAAAGTAGGTCATGAGAATGCAAACTGAATCTGCAATTATCTTATAAGGTTGCTACTCCATTTTCGGGCAGTACCTGCATCCTTAACAAAAAAAAAAATCAGGAAATTTGTTTGACCTACTTTTAGCCCTGAAGTAAATCATGACACATCAATCATGCAAACTATACTTATATTCCTCTGAAATTGTTTAACCTCTATAAACCTACAGTAGGCCATGGTGCACCTACAAACCCTAAAAATAATCCCTGATCTCACCAAAACAACCACTCTTAGAAAACTGATGTAATTCTTCCCGGACCTACCTCTTTTCTCAGCTTTGTGACTTCTGAGGATAACTCATCCACTCTCTTCCTGGTAATCTTTATTTCGTCTGTAGAGGACGAAGGTCCCACGCTTCTGTCCAATGCACTCTTCAGATTGTCCATCTATAGATATATATCAATAGCATCAACTATACATGTACATGTATTATGATATTTAAAGCCAGAGTGCCACACTCAAGCACTGGGGAGCAACTCCTCCATACATATAGATCTGACATGTATACCAAACAGAGATTTCTATTTGTCAGCCATGCTCAACAGCCAATAAAACAGTCAGAAGTGGATGTGAGAGGAAGAGAACCTAAAACATTGACAATTGCTACTTTTTCACTTATCTGAAGTATTGTAAAAATAAAACAAGGGCCCTTCTTTGAATCGAGCCTACAGATAAACCATGCAACTGCATGATGTCTGTACAGAAAGATGCTGTCTGTGAGACCAGACAATGTAAAATTGAAGCAACTACAGTATTTCTAGAAAACATTTCATACCACAAAAAGTGAATGTACTTGTATAAAACAGACCACATTAAGATATTTATTATATATATATAAAAAAAAAAAAAAAAAATATATGAAAAAAAAGTTAAAAAAAAAAGACAAGAAAGAATGTCAGAAATTATAGTATGAATATTTTGTTTAGAACTGTGGAACATTTGTCCGATGTAATTCAGAAATATGCATTTGTTTAGAACTGAAACTTTTGTCACGTGTCGTCAGAAATATGAGTTTGTTTTATGAACTAAACTTTTGTCACGTGTTTGTACGAGAAATATGAGTTTGTTTAGAACTGAAACTTTTGTCCTCTTGTGTCAGAAATATGAGTTTGTTTTAGAGAACTAATAGTAACTTTTGTCACGTGTCGTCTAGGGCTGTGCGAAAATACGGTATTCCGAATATATTGCGAATTCGTTAATCATCGTATGCGATACGTTTTTGAAATAACCGAGCATTAACTGAATCGTGCGAAGAAATGTTTAGGCTAGGAAATTTATGTTTCAGCTTGAGACTTCGCGTGCACATAATATATAATATAAGCTGGAAAACAGTACAGTCCTGTTGTGCACTTATTTTCTAAGCAATCGCAAAGAGCATATGAGTATGTTTTTTCTCTCTCTCAAGTAGCGAACGCAGAGTAAGATATATCGGCCAATGGTCACGTTAGCAACCTATGAGTCATAGTTTCTATATTTTCATATATTCTGCATGAGAGAATCCAATATTTAAAAGTCAACGGGTAATAGAAGATAAAATCATGTTGTCTTATTCATATGTTTTGATATAAGGGATTTTGCATACATACCTCCGCGAGCTGACATGAAAGATAGCTTGCAATGAAAGATCTGCGAATCTTAGCGACATTTTCACTCCGCATACAGCAAAGCTCGTGACTAGTGTCGCTGAAACATTTGTCCCGTATAATCAGAAATATGCAAAATGAAATCCACATTTTCACATCGAAAATCACTGTATTTTGGGGCTTGCACGTACATCCGAGAATTTATTTCAACTTGTCAGAAAAGGTTGTGTGATGTTTCATTTGTGTCTTTTTTTATGATTTTCACAGTTGAACTCAAATTTTAGGTTTTAGAGACCTTAATGTGTGAAGTTTCAAAGTAAGGGCTCCACTGGTAAAAGAATTATCATCTGGAAACGAAAACTTCCAAAACTACCTAGAAAGTATATTTCAGTCAAAGAGCTTGATTAAACGTTTTCCTTGGCTCTGTAACACCGAACAGTTATAACCAAAGCGGCCAACACCACAATATAAACGAAAAATCTTGGTCGCCAGGTTGACGCGGATCGGCGACCACTAATGGTGCGATTTTTGTGTAACTGGCATTTCTCGATATAAATTAGAAAAGAATATCCCGACCATCGCTGAAACGAATGGCCGTTTTCGCACTAGTTTTACAGGACCTCTTATTTGTTGGTTTTATTTTATTATTTTTTGGTTGTTGTGGTGTTGTTCTCTATATGTACCTGACTCTACTAACACATAGAAGAAGAGATAAGATAGGGGGGAGGGATCGGGGGGGGCCGAGTCGTTTTTTCTGTCCGCAAGGATTGAAATATCTTATAGATCGATGTATAAAAGATAGTGCGAGAGAGATAGAGACCTAATGTATCATAGTAGATCATTGAATAGTTAGAGTAATGTATTTCAAGTTGAGGATGACCAATTTTAAAGCTATTATTGATACCTTCAACTTTGGGGGCAAAAAAAATGACTTTTTGCAATAAAATGTTATCACTGCCTCATATTGTATTTTACATCGACTTGTGAACTTATTTCATATTTGATTTTGTATAAACAGTTGTAAAATTATCATGCGCTATCTGGGCCCGCGACACATCTCTTTATTCCTTCTTAAAAATCCGAAGACCAGAAATAAATTGGTGTGGCCCAAGTACAAAAAATTAATTATACAAACATTAAGAAACCTCTTGCACAAATACTAGTAGTAAATATGAATCAACATACCTGTCTTCCATAAATAATTTCCACTTCCTCTCGGACTTCTCTGAGCTGCTGATCATGCTTGTCCCTCATTTCCTGTAGGGCCTCCTGCATCTTACTCTCATACTCATCCCGTATAGCAGAATCCACATCATCATATTCTGTTGTGGTTGTTTTCACCGTTCTTTCATTCAGTTGCTGCAAGAAACAAAATGCTTTTCACCACATATACACAAGCAAATGATCACTACAGTTTCTAAATTAAAAACTGCCATATTCAAATCACCGTAACTTTCCAGTAACAATATACACGATCCCTCTCATGCATCTCAGTTTCTGAAGTCTGAATAACACTTCCTGAACAGGGAATTGGACTGGATATATAGCTTTAAAGTGTTGTCCATGCAATGTTTAAATGTATACATTACATAAAACAAACAAAACTTTGTGGTCAATGAACATTTTATGAAGTGAAATTACCACACTTAGCACTTGCAAGTTTGTTTAATAGAAGACAATAAACCAGTTTTGTTAAACAACCACTAGTTTATCTGCTATCAATGAGCTTAGGGTTGTATATCCCCCAAGTTTTCAAAATAGCTTAATTACTTCTGCAGTATCTTATAAGTATGATGGGACTAGGGTCGCGGCCCTCGGAGTTGGGAATTTGGCAATTTGAATTTTAAAGCAACATGAGCTCCAATCAGAATATTTTCACTTTACTCTACAAATGCACTACTATGATACACTCGCGTGCCAAATTAACAGTGTCCACAAAACACTTTTTTTTACTAATATATTTCATTGAAATATTAACTGTTTTCCTCACAACTCTTGTGTTTTTATTCCTGGACAGATTTCGGATGAAAATTTTTACACATCAGAATCAGTAAGGTTGTGCAGTGTCTTCATTGAATTTAAATTTTTCGAGTCTCAACCAGTGATTATTAAACAATTTTAATGAAAATTTATCGTGAACTAAATTAATTGGGATCAAATTATTGTAAAGGACTATTATAGAGAAAAGGCAGTATCTATAAAAAAACTTACTTTTGTGTTCAGATAGCTATTTCGTAAAGGGTTGATATGAAATTTTTTTTCCCCAAATTAATGTAAGATCCCCATTTAATTCTTCATTTAATTGGTAAAATTTTCATTCATATTAGATACGACAAATAGACTTGGGAAAGGACTTCAAATTTGAAAAAACATTGGTTTGCAATGAAAATTATATAAGTGAAAAAATGTTTTGGGTGGACCGTTGTAACTTTGGCACGTAAGGTGTAGTTTTGTAGCCTAACTTAAAAAACTAATCCAGGATTTTCCAGCTTATTAGATGCTATACTCCATTTTTATTATTTGAAGGGCCCGAATATTATTGCGCTTCCAGGGAAGTGGAATGAATTGACATCAATGATTTCACTAAAACAGGCATATCATCCTATATGATTAACCCTGGATTTTTTCTTTCTGTTGTAAACCTCTTTATGATAATAGAAAAAATACTTAGGAACTACTACATGTATCAACATGTTTTGTAAAAATCTCCATATATTTTGTGGTTTCTACAATCAGAGGGGATTTTAACTTGTGGACAGGGGGAAATTTTCCTTTGTTGTCATAGGGGGAAAGGCTAACCTTTACGGTGTAAAAGAACCTTGATAAATTCCCTGTAATCATACATAAAATCAAATTCAAAATCATTTATAAAATAAAGTTTTGGTTCTAATGAACATTTGGACATGTAGCATTATCTAGAAATCAATTTATGTACAAAAAATAATGTGACTTTGTTTCATTCTTAGCCTCTGAATAGATTTTCTTATACAAATATCAATAACAAAAGTTTACATAACTTTTTATCCCCCTTTTTTTCCAATTAAAATCGTGTAGTAAATCCCAATTTTACGACAAAAACATTTCTGACACCAAAAAAACAGCCAATAACTAAATAAGGTGCCTTTCATCAACATTCTAAGTACCACATGCGGCTAACTACCTGTTCAAACATCTGAGTTTTGAATTGCAGGTCCTCTTTCGTGCTCTGGAGCCTGTTCTGGAGGTCCACTCGTAGAAGAGTCTCGTCCTCCAGCTGCTTCTTGGCATGTGCAAGCTGTCTCTCAAGAGTGGCAATCTCTCCCCTTAATTTCTGAAATACAACAGTATTAACTCAGTCTACAATTCAAAAGCTTTTAAGTATTCCCAATATCAAATATTTCAGGATCCCTCTTATGAAACCAAGTCATGCAGCTGTAAATTCTAAAACTCTACCAGGAAACATTAAAGATAACCTTCAAAGTTACTTCATCTCTTATTTCAAGAAAGACATTGATGGTAAATTAACACGATTATAAAGTCCTGCATAAACCACTCCTTTGAGTGTAATGCATACCTTCAGATACTGTAAGTAACATGCAGTAATTTTGATGAAGGTCAATGTTTTTTCATGGTATTGATAATTAACTATAAACTTTGATGAACTGTAAAAATTTGAATATTGTGGTGAAAATTAAGGGGCAAGCACTTCTACATAACTGTTACAAAGATTGTAGCAGTGCTTGTTCGTACATTGACTTCGGTGTCCAGTGCCTTCCTGGCCGCCTCTGCGTCGCTGGTTCTAGCTTGTAAATCGTTGTTCTCTTTCTGTAGTTTCTGGGCATTGTTTTCGGCGTCTCTAGCCTCTCGGTCCCTCTTATTGAATCTAGATATAAATAGCATGAGATGAAAACGGGTTTCTCACACCTTTTGTTGATATTCAATAATATTTTTAACACCATTACACTGGTTTGCAAAACCTTTTCCAAATTGAAACATTTTAAAAGTAGATCTAACATATACCATAAAAATTTCTGGAGGTTTTTCCCCCCTGCATGAAGCATGCACTTAATTTTGCTGATTATGCCAAGCAAACACTACACTAAGTAGCTTGATACACTTAGCGTGGTAAACATGTGCTTGGTTTGGCCAATGGATGACTCATCCGGGATTTAAACGCCCTACATACGCAGACGAGTGGAACGGAACTGTCCAAATACACAGATATTAAATTACATAACAATCGTTAATCACATTAAATCTACTTACTTTCCCTTCCNAGATATTAAATTACATAACAATCGTTAATCATATCAAATCTACTTACTTTCCCTTATACTCATCGGCGTCTGCTTTATACTTTCCGTTTTCAATTTGCAATCGGGCCTTTTCTTTGGCTGTATCGTCCAAGACACGGCGAGCATCTTCTAACTCATTTTCGTACATAGACTTGACACTGGACACTTCGCGAGCCACCGTTTCCTCTGTAGATCTAACCTGCACCAGTAGCCGACTGTTTTCTGTTTCTAAGTTCCGGATCCTATCGATGTAGGCTGCTAGTCGATCATTCAGATTCTGCAGCTGTACTTTCTCCTCCTGCCGGGTGATGCGGGCGGGGGATGCCGCTCTTGAGCGCCGCCCGGGGGACGTATACCCACTGGTAGAGGGCGTTTCTTCCTCGACCCTGGCCGATCGTCGTGATTTTGTTGGTGTCAAAGTCGCCATTTTACTATTTTGACTGTACGCTCTGCAGAACCGGCTTTCTCGATTGGAAAGTAAAAATGGCTTCTGAAAGCGTGGTTACCCGCCTTTTCAGAGTCACGTGACCTGCCTAGAGGGAAATTCGTAAAGGTTGAATGATAATATAACAACTGGTTTTGGATAATAAACAACCTCTTTGTGACTTTTTTATGCCGATAAGCCTTTGCGAAAATATTTTACTTGTCCAGAACAAGTGAGAATAAATCATTTGAAATAATATTTTGTCGTCGAGCAGTGAATTTATGCCCGTATGTATGCATTTAAATCTATAATAGATATTCAATATGTACCAAATGTTTTTATTTTAAAAATATATTCCTGAAATAAATCTAATTTTAAATAAAAATAAATTAAAAAAATGAAATAGAATAAATCAAAATTACATGTATAAGTAAATAACAACCCCATCATTTTCTTTCAGGATCATAATCAAGTTCATTTTGTCACAGTTCCCCGAGCACAGTTCCCACGCGAAGACAACAAAATCAATGAGCTGGAAGATTTTTATTTGTTTTATTTATTTAGTTTTAGACTGCAATTTAGCCTAGAACCCCCCTTACCTGGGGAATGAGTCAGATCTTAATGCTTTAATAATATTTACTAAATTTTCAAGCGCAAATCTAAAGGAGTAGGTAACTACCGAATTCTACTATATGTATACCCCGTGCCGGGGGGGTTTTCGTTTTTCCCCATTTCAATCCGCCATACCGCCATTCCAGTCGCCTCCTCACTGACCATTGGTATACACGACGTGCCGCTGTGTTTAATGGGTCCGGCTTATTTCGACAAGCCTGCAAATATATCAATGGGAGTGGCATTTTTCATCAATTGTTATAGTGAATGGGTTGACATTTATATGCGAAATTTGGACCTCTCAGTGGTATGGTAAATTATCGCTTGGAATTGATTGTAATCATGAAATATTATGACGCCAGAAGTTCCCGATTGATTAATAGAACACTTATTCTAACTACAACCCGGGTATAATTACCCAAGTATGCACTTAACTTGCATGGCGGCAACATGACATGAAAGGTCAGCATATATAGGTGATTGGTCAGAATTTCACGGAAGATATATGGAATGGGTATGGTTTCAAAATAATGAAGTATATTCTTTATGGGGGGTGGTTTCGAAAATCTCAGCGGGACGTCTGTACCAAAACGTTAGGTTGAGAACCCCCCGGGACCCCGTGATTAATTTCGAATACTAATTAACCTAAACCAGTTAAGAATTAATATATGGGACTTGCTCCAGAGAAAAAAAGAAGACTTTTCCTACTCTTCGGTCATATGATGTCAGGGGCGGATCCAGGAGGGGTTTTTTCAAAAGTAGGGGGGGGGCAGTTGCCCCCCATGCCCCACGGCTCCTACGCCCATCGCATGTATACATGGGCATCGTAATGAATAATGATAATACCCTACTTTTGAAAGGGGGGTGGCAAAAGTAAGTCCCCCCCCCACCCCCCACCCCAGTTTTT
>CAJDSM010034107.1:9037-20679 GCA_903981925.1 Ostrea lurida
TGCAAATATTTATTCTGCGTATCTTATTTACTTAGGGTTAGCATTCCTTTATCGCTAGGTTTTAGAAGAGCAATATAATTTAATAACCCTCCGGTGGGATATGATCACCAACTGTTTTTTTCACCCGGGAGGGGATTTATATAGGAATCTATCACCACACGAGTTGTCAAATTTCGATGACAACACGTATCATATCAACAATGGAACGTTTTTAGACAAACATCGAAAAATTATAAGAATATCGATAGACAACATAGAGAATATATTATATATAATAGAAGACAATGTATATAATACATGTCTCGCTCGCATATTTTATTACATGTGTCTGGGAGAATAAACTGATACTATACGCCACATTACGGACCAGACATCACAATAAGTTATTAAAACTGTAACCTAAGCCTTGATATCAAACAACATTACAGATCATTATCATTCAAGACGACCGGGGGATTTTAACGTAACTTAACCTGCATGCTTGCCAAATGTCCTTTGAATAGAATGTAATGGCAGAATATAGTGGTTCTGCGTTTAATTCTGTCAAACAGTCATGTATCATAAGGAAGCAATTGTTCATACTTTATTTGTTTTTTGGTCTTTCCAAAGACTCGAAGAGGGGTACCCGAGATTTAGTCTTAAGGACCAATGCTGATTAATTAACATTATGTAGACGTTGACCATACTATATGATATTGTTAAATGGGCTTTATGGACTACGTTGTTGGAATATAGAAATGCTTCGGCTTCTTTAGACATGGTATTTCACGGGTCCTTCATTTCAATGTTTTCTGGTACAAGCTGGCACTTGGGATTCGATCCGTGCGGGCTCGGTGGCTCGGGAGGGAGGTGTTTCAGAGCAGAAGGTGTTGGCTCTTGACCAAAAATTGACACTTAACGACAGGTGGGACGGTTCTATTGGAGGGTGGGGAGAAAAAATCGGATAGGCATCTTCTCCTAAAATGGTATGATCAATTGGTAGGACCAAGTTATCCCTGGGAGTTACGGTTCGTCCCTGTATCCGCCTAGCAACGTATTTCTGCTACTCAAGTGACACACGACGCTCGTGACCTTTTGATCTTGAACAGTCTAAGGCACTTCCTCTCATCATGGTATCAATTGTGACCAATTGATAAAGATTCTGGAGCTTGACGGTTCAACCTAGCACAAGCGACAGGACAAGGACGGACGGCACGCAAAGGAGTAAGTTCCATACATACGTCCTGGTCTTAGACGGGCATATGAAAACTGAAATGAGAATTTTGACATTTGAGGCAAAGAGGTTTAAGGTATACAGGAAAGTATCAAATACGTTACCGTGAACACGAGTATCAATAGATTATGAATAGTGATACACCCATGTGCCAAGTATGGTATCCTAACCCTCAAGAAGAACGAAAAGGAAGTTTAGGTACAGTACCGGAAGTCAGTCAAAAACCTGTATTTTGACCTTGATGTAAGGTCAAGGGTCAATGACAGAGGTCATCAATGAATAGCCGACAAATCGTCTCCATGAGTGATGCGCATCCAGTGGCCAAGTAGCACGGGAGGTCGTGGGCAGAGTGGAACAAAGAAGTTTGGCACGGACACGAAATGCATGATTAAAAAACTGATAATTTTGACCTTGAAGGTGAAAAGTCAGGTCCATTTACCTATAACGCAACCAGTGTCTCATAGTGATTAAGCCCTGGAGTAGCCATGAGATATGGTATGCCTACCCTCCCAGAACAAAAAGAAGTTTTATGGCCTCGACACGAATCTGCACGAGACGGACAGACAGACGGACAGACAGAAGGTGATTTCCTACTACTACCGCCTCAGAACTTGTTTTGCGGGGGGTAATAAAAATACATCTTGAAGGGACATCTGTACATTAAAGAAAATCTGTCAACTGCAGTGGGAAAAGAGCCTCATTTGCAATTTGAGAATTTTTTATTGTTGTTGTGAATGTTTGTACAATTATTGTGTCTTCATCTATGTTTAAAGAGCTTACCATCTAGGGAAGTTTTGGGCTGCAAGATGGCAAGTCGGCTTGGAGGATTATGCGGTAGTAAGCGACCAATGCCATTGCATGTTCTTAACAGTAGTAGGGACTCGCTGAGTCGCCTTTGTGATGGATGCCTTTCAGGATATGGAGTCGGCAGTGGCTCGGCGCGTTGATTGCCTATGGGCGTGTCTTCCGGGTCATGGTTTGGTCGATTCTCGATGACTGTATTATAGAGACTGCGTTCTTCCGTCTAGGCAGTTGTATAATAGTCACTCACGCTCGGAGTCGAGCAACGGAACTTATGCGTCGTGCCGCTCGGCCGAAAACCGCTGGATGAGAAGGGGTACGCTCTTAACATGTCTGTGCAGAGGCATCTGGAATGACCTAAAGTCTCTACGTTGGCAGTCAGCGTAGGATGAGTGGAGATGAAGTTGACATGAGGACCAGACCTCATCACAGCATAGTCATGGCACCAGGGGTAAGATGTGTACACCTACTTGTCAGAGACAATGCTGTTTCCTAATTTCATCTCAGTCCAGTGGGTGCATACGGGCTAGGTCTGACTAAACCATAAGCTTTAATAGCAAACGGCCCCAATGAATGCGTGTTTTTGTTTGGTATAGTTTATGTGTCGGTTGCTTTGTGCCGTGTCCCGGGCACGTGAAGATGGAGCCACTCAGAATCACCCTTTATATTAACTGTTCTTTGAGTGGTCGCCGCCCCACCTTCTTCGGGCTTAGATTGAAAAGAAATCTTTTAACAATCGGGGAATAGTAACCACCGAGACGACTTGACCGACACATCCGAACGTGTTGGTAGTCAGACCAGAAGAGCTATATAATATTGATAAAATGGCTCTAGGAATCTGGGAAAGCGTGAGGCCTTTACGGCGTTGAAGTAACATAGGTCGCTAGGCAACTGCACGTGCAAAGTAGCTTAGCAAGTTACGCCTGGAATGTGTCTTCAGTCGGGATGCGAGGTTTCAGTCGCACTCAAGAGGGCACTCATTTATAAAGATTATCGCATCGCACTAACGCAATGACGGTAAGTCACGGCTGGCATATGTGGTGTGAGGTGGTCGGGATCTTAGCACAGTATCTCGAGAATTTCCAATTACCCCGAGCAATTCTCTAGTGTCTCCTATAATTGACATTCTAAGACGTAACGAATATAATATTTAGGGCAACTTGTTCTATCTCATTAAGCAACCATCAAGTATTGCACTGGCAATCTTCCCTTCGTTCGTCGGATAATAGTACGTCGCGAAAGAAGATAGTGGGATTCTCCACAGAGTACTAGTGCGCATTGGACAAATGTCCTCGTTTCTTGATATCACTGTTATATATTTATTATTTTTTGGTTTATGATTTATTTGTTTGTTTGTTATCTAAGCCACCCTCATGGGTATCAGGGGACGCTTTCGCATTCGATCATCTGATGTCCTCGGACGTCGTGAACGGATGTTTAGGGCAACTCGTGAATGTAAATAGTTCATTACAGAGTAGGGAGTGCGACAAACCTGCCAACGCATGGCGGAATGACAGGACCTGAATGAAGGAGATAAGGTGAGAAATGCTAGCATGATTTATTGGGGACGTGATGTGGCAGCGGAAGAGGATAGTCCTCATGCGTTGAGGATGTAAATAAGACGATCGTCACGCGCACGGGGAGGGTATGTGTTTGTAGAGGTCACGCACGGGCTCACGCCTTGTTAGGGAACTGAGGGAGTCGGGGCTACATAGGAGTATGAAAGGGTACGACGCTTATTGGAGGGCGCAGAAATACGGAGCCGCATGGTGGGGAAGAGGGTCTGGGGACGATGGCGAGGGCGCGGTTCTGGGGGTATCGGGATGAAAAGCGTGGGGTCGACGAAATTGTAATTCTCGGGGGGAACAATCGGATACACACAGGGACACACGCGCGTGCTCCACACAATCAAACTAACAAACACAGCCACGGAACAGATACCGAGTCGTGCATGCCGCTTCGTAGACAACTATTATACGGACTGGAATTCGGTCGTGCGCGTGGTGGTCGGTGGGGGATTGGATAGGGCGAGCGTCGTTGCACGCAATGCGCCGTCGAGAGAGGCGGCTGTCGGAGAGGAGGAGGGCGCTACATTAACGTTTGTTTCGTACTTTTTTTTTGTTTATTTTTTTTTTTTTTTGTTTTATTTTTGGTTGTTGGCTTGGATTTGAGCAATGAGAATGATCACCTGGATTGTGGATTATTATCAATTTATGTTTTTTGATTCTGAGATTATTATTGTTGGGGTTTTTTTCATTGGCGGTTATTGGTTTGATCACATGTTCTTTATCTGTAGCTGTTCTTTTTTTTGACGTGGTTAAACGAGCGGGGGCGAACGACAGAACCTGGTGAGGCCTCAGGGGGAGAAGGAAGACTAGATCGTGTGAATGAGGGTGAACGGATAGATCAGACAATGGGGAGACATACAGATATGGGAATACAGGAATATTCCTACGGACGTGTGATAGGAGTACTGGTCGCGGCGGAGCAGGATAGGCTAGTGTGAGGCAGTTACATTAGTGGCATCGCACTCGCGTCGTGGGCGATAACAGGGAGCGGGGCTCGTAACATCACGCGACACAGGAGGTCTGCGCGCACACAGCGCTCGGGAAGAAATATAAACCGGAGGACTTGCAGAGTGAGCGCGCGGGTGACGTTCCGTACAGCAGCGGTATCGGATAGGGCGATGAAGATAGGAGGTCGCGCAGCTAATCAGTTAAAATGCGCGGCCAAGTAGGTCAAGGGCGAGCCGCATAGACGACTGTAGAGAGCGGCGTCAAATAAGAGGGTTAAGGAGATGGCTGGTACTAGAGTGAGAACTGTGTCGTATACAGATCGCGGCATCACACGGACTGCGGCGCTACGATGGACATTGTGTGCGCATCAGCAGAGAGGAGTATCGAGTCGAGTCGTGGGTGGACCGTCGAGCAACCAAGTCGATACTAATGTTGACGAACACGACGAGAGGGAAGGAAAGACTGTGGACGAGAGTATGAGGACGCGCAGAAGGGAGGAAAGGGCCGTTACGGACCGGATAATATAAAGAGTCGGCAAGCGCACTGCGCTGTCTTAGTAGCCAGAAGGCGAGAGCGGTGGTCAAACAGGACTCTGATTGAAAGACTGGAGGCGGAGCGGAGAGTTATACTTATGTTGGCGTGTGAGAGGGACGCTGGTGGTATTGGACCAGTGTTCTATTGCAACTATGCGGGCCCTTATGTGCGCGCTAGGTGGAAACAAGAGAGTAGGAGAGGTAGGGACACACAGTAGGGGAATGAGAACAACTACGCAAGATCAGATAAAGTCATGAGCGAGCAATAGTGCGTAAAGCCAAAGGGGGGGGGTCATGAGAGGTGACTGTGCGGTTGAAGACCAGCGAAGATAAGTCTTGTGATTAGCGAGACCCATGCGACGGTCGAGCCAGGGCTCAGCCTGACGTTTCCAGCACTGTGAGCAAAGAGAGAGCGATATTCATGACGGAGTGTGACTCAGGGGGTGACTGACAATGGGGTGTCGGAGGGGCTTTATAAAGGGTACACTCTGGAATGGCGACGGTGCGTCCGGCACACAGTGTGGTTTGGCGATGCAGGCCGTATTTAGCGTGGTGGAGATTTTGGGGGCATGGTGGATGCTTGGACTTCTGCGGTATAGTGAACAATTGAGGTGTGGGAGCGAGTCCGGTCTTGGGGAAGTTCCGGGGACGGCACTGCAGGGAACGGCGCGAGAACTGGGCATGCGCTACCCCCAAAGTACAAGACGATGGAGAGGCAAGGGGAGAAGAGTCACTTGAGGGCGGAAGCTGGCCTTCGACAGGTGGCAGGTATCAAGGGGAAGTACCAATTTAAGCGGGAGCGCACTTAATTGGGGAGAATTAGTCCAGAAGATAAGCTAAGAGTAAGTGGGAATTATGTGTAAAGTAACTTACCTGGATAAGTGAGCAAGTCAAACTGACAGACTTATACTTGCATGATCGCCGTACAAGGCTGTGTGAGTGCAAGGTCTCAGGAGCTGCCGATTTGCAGACAGGGATAATGGTGACTGTGCATTGTCCCCAGAAAAGCTACATCACTGCCAACAGGAGTACGAATGCAAGGCCTGAGACCAATGCTCTCTAGAAATGAATAAGAACTCAGTCGTTCAATAGAATACAGGTTGAATTGTACCAGCGATGTTGGTGCGGATTGCCCGCAGTTGAAAGTAATAGTAGGATTGTGCTCTAACAGAGTCAACATCAGTTTATTTGGTAGGAACAATATAGTGCAAGTGCTCCTTTGTAGGGATAAAAGTCATTTGCGTGTATCCGCCGGCCAGCGTGAATCCCAAAAATCGTTTGACTAAAATCTTTATTGTAGCTAGTTTGGCCAGGTGATTATATTTTTTGAAGAATTCATTACTATTGCGACAGACCAAAAATCTGTTATTTCTGCATTTCACCGCTCAAACATTTTTAATCTGACAATTACTGATTTTTTTCTTTCCATAAAGGCTAGTACTCCCTATCTAATTGCCCGCAAAGCAGCGGATGAGAACACTTCTCATTACCGTACATTATATTATATAACCAAATGTAGCACTATATAACTCTGGCTTGATCATCCAAACTATCAATTTTAATATAATAATGTCCTCTAGTACTTCATAAAGTAAATGATTGAATTTGGCATTCGACCTGTACTGATACAAGCTGTAGCATAAGGGGGAGGAGGTCTAAGGAATCGATAAAGAATATGGAAAGAAGTTTCAGTACTTACATGTATCTTGTACGGGACAAAAACCCATAGAACAGACCCAAAAACTTGTTCCGCATACAGAGATTGAAATCGGGGGATTATGATATGATTATATAACAGCAAGATCTGCAGAGTGCGCTGTACTTCGTGGCAAGGTTTAATTAGAATATTATACTGTATGGCCGTGGGTTTAAAAATAAGATAAGCGATGTAAGCTATCGTTGCCCGGACAGTAGAACGCACGTAGTACATGGCGGAGATGGGTGCCTGAGGATGACGGTACAGGGTGGGAGAAGATGATGTGATTATTGCGACTAGATCCATCGTGTGTATTTTACGAATGATGTGAATTGAGATGTTGTGCTTTGATTAGGAGTAAACTGTGTGGAGAGTTGCATCGAGTTATTGTGGGGACAACATTGCGGGTCATACGGCGGAGATATTCAGGTCTCACGCGGCCCAAACGGCTGAAGTGGAGCGAATGCGGCGAGGCGCTGGATTGGTAAATATGCTCCTTCGGAATCAGGCGGTGAAGAACCATTGTTTAGGCCAGGAGAGGAAGGTGAGGAGAAGAGGGAGTAAGAGAGAGAGTAGAGAGAGAGAAGGAGAAGGAGAGGAGATCTGTAGAAGATAAGTCGTTTGGGGAGAGGACAGCCGCTAGTCAGAGCGTCACGTAGGGAAAAGGAGAAGAGATAACGGGCCAAATTTTGAACTTCATTTCGAGTGTTATGTTTGGTAAGACGAAAGACAGCAATGGGAGCTAAGCATCGTTGTACAGGAGGTGAACGCGGGGCAGTCCCGGAGGCATGTACGCTCAACTGACAGCGGCCCCAGCACTTGGATGGTTGAGGGATGTCTGTAATTGACACACTGGGAAATCGGTGCCGAAGGCGTGCCGTAAGGAATCGCCACCGGTAAATGTTACCGTCCGCGCTATAAGGTGCGGATTTTGTAGGGGGGAGTGAAAGAATGATTTTTGACGGCCAGAAAAGTGGCGTATTGCCGCCTATATAAGCGGCGGGTCCTGAGGAAGACAACTCAGGGTAGGTGTGATAGGTGGCGGCTAGATATGGGGAATATGGGAGTTAAATGGACGCTAAGAAGAGCTAGGGCGGATGGGTGATCTTGTACTCAGGGCGGATGAATGGCCACCAGGGAACACCGGGTGACGAGGGGTGGGACTATGGGGGGAAGAAACCGGAAAAGAGTAAAATAGTAAGGGTTGTGATTGAGAACACAGATAGAAGTGGAGATAACAGAATTTGGACCGATTGAGTATTGCACTGTGGGTGTGGGAAATGGGAATTAAGTTCCTAAAATACGCGCCAGACCGGTGAAGGGTAGTGTGGGTGGGGAGGGGGGGCGTATGCGATTTTCGTCGAGAAATAATGGTGTGGATGGAGAGCGCAATAGGGGGCAAATGGCAGGGGGGTAGAATCTTTGTTGAGGTGGTGTAATACTGTTTGGTGAAGATTAGCGAATCGGTGAAGTTAGAGCAACGGGATCTAGATAGTAATCTGGAAAAAAGGATGTACGTGCTAGGTTGAGGGGGCGGGCGTCGAATAGAGCAAGAGAGAATACATTGGATATCAAGGCTTCGCAAGGGAAGATTATGGATGGTCTCAAGAGGGATCCGAAGACCGGAATGCGGGGGAACTTAAGTAGGTTTCGCTGAAGCGAGTCCGAGTGCTTGTGTAGGTATAGGGAGTGACGGAGTCAGCGCGGTGTAAGGCAGCGGTGTGAGGGCGGATAGTGGGGGTGAACTTTAGCGGGGCGAAACAGCCGGCAATGTTTGGATAAGCATTTTGAACAGTGTGAGGGAGAGCGCTGGAGCGTGGCCGACAAAGGGGTGGATTTGGTAGGGCGAGGCGGAGATCGATGAATTCAACGCAAGCGTACTGGGGGTTGTTGCTTGCTCGAGTGTCTCAGGGAGAAGATTGATGAGGAGCAGAAGTAGGGTCGACGAGCGGAGGGGCTAAAGAGGCATCATGAGATCAGTAGTACAGAAAGTAGGCTAAGAGCTCGTTAATCGTCAGTGTAGTAGGATGTATTAGGTGAGGACGTAATATGTTGTCACGGTTTACAGCTCTCCGCTTAATCAGAATAGGAAGTGTCGGAATGACAAAGATCGCGGCAGTAATGAAAGCGTGGTAGGTAAATTCTGAGACTTTATTTAATTCGACACGGGGTTGGCCTGGGATAAGTATATTAAACTTGTTCTATTTAAGGCTAGGAGGAAAATTGATATGTTCGTTGGTTATCATTGGTTGATATGAATGATATAGTAGGTTACCATGTTGGTGGGTTTAAGCAGAAGATGCTTACTATTTTATAACGCCTGAATCGTGCGAGGGTGGGGCTGCTATATCAGGGTAATTAAAGTGAGGGGCTGAGTATGACTGAACTAGGAAAGATAAATACCAGAAGAGAAGGTTTGAGAGGATGTTAGCTCTACTTTTACCTGACTGAAATGTGTAGCTGGATCCGACCAGACCTTAGTGTGTGTTTTTATCAATATGGTACGTAGTTCACCTTTCGCACGATGGGGAGAGCGCGACCAGTGTTTGATGCATTGGGCAGATCCCTTGGTAGGATCTGCCGCTACAGTTCCGTAAGAATAGGTCAGGTATGACGAGGGTCGAGACGAGCCATCGCAACGACCCTGGGTGGAGCTCGGGTCGGAGCGCATAAATCGCAGTTTCTTATATGGCTCAAACGCACACGAAAAGGCAATTGAACGAAGACGAATACATTTTTTTCAAAGCAAATATGAGCATTGTGATGAGGCATATGATCTCGTCGTGGTCGAACTTGAATCAACGTAGAAGAAATGAGCTGGAGGGGCGATGGGAAAGGAAGTAGGAATGAATGCTACCGTGACATTGTATGATTGAATTTTGAGGAGAAGAAAGAGTGTGATGCTGTATCGGGTTTGGCCCTTGTACGATGAACCTGCTCACTCACCCACTCTCACTACTCATCAAAAACTGCCGCTCACCGCACTCGGCAGAACTGCTCAGGTGGCTGGAGGTCCTGCCGCGATACTGGAATCTGAATACGGAGATTGTCGAGGACGCGGGGACATAGCAAGGATTGCAGAATTGAAAACTGGTCGGTAGTCCATTGCCATGAACTACAGCTACAAGCCCACAGTATGCGACAACACAAAGTCGGTCTAGGGATACGATGTCAGATCCAGGAAAAAATACGATATAATAATATTAGTGGTCTGGTTATATTATTATTTAGTATGAATTCCCCATCTATTACGAATAGCGGTAAATCAGGAAACTGTTTTAAAACAGAGCCGGCTAGCTTAATATTAGTTCAACACTGAAAGAGGGCCTTGTGTTAGGTCATATAGTAATGTATTAACTTTACAGCGCAGGGTCTCAAAAAATTATGATTGTGTGATTTTACTTGTTGCGGAATTTTTGTACATGCACTTATGTTTCGATTAAAGAAGACTTATTGTCGGAGTATCCTATATGAGTGGATTTACATGACTTGTTATGCGGTGTTTCCAGGGTGCTTGTAGTATACAATGGCAAGCGAAAGTGCAGGCTTGTGTGAATAAGTCTTTAAAAAGCCTTTGGGAGTTAAAAATTTTTCGGTTGCGTATCCCTACATTGTACGTATATAGCTCGCCTATACAGTCGGTTTCGCGCTATATGGTCGGTTGTGTTTTTTGAGATCAAATTTGAAGAGGATTTATGCATTCTGACCACGTCTATTAAAGTCTGGTACCATAGGACTTGTGTGACGCAGGATAGGTTGAAATGTTCAAATCAAAGTAGTACACTGATTTGATCCCTATTTCAAGACATATTTGAGAGATGATACGGGTATTTTGATAATTCCTTTCTCCGAAAAATCAATATCATTGTCATATTTTTAGTCATTTACCTGCTGTTTAATAAGTATATTTTTATATTTTAAGTCCAGACTGTGTCTGGATGGATGATCGCTATAGATCATCAGCGTTGTTTTGCAATATTGGTACCATTCGCCGCTAGAAAAATACGATCTTCCTAAGGACTCGCTATAGTCGGACATAGACTTTTTGGGTCAAATTTCACTCCCAAAAATCCGCTTATGGAGGCAGAGTATATACGAGAGTAACGTATCGGCCCGATTCAGTGTGTGCATTCGACATTTCAACGAGGATCTAAAGTGAGGCAATCGCTGTGTCATGAGACAGCTCGGACTGGGTTCTGAACGAACTCGCCCTACCGGTATTTTGTCCTACCACACAACAACTGGGACAATTTTGAATGCAGGTTTTTCGTCTTTCTCTCTTCTTCACAGTGTACGTTAGGTGGCTTTCCTCAAACATATTTAATGCTCTCTCTCTCCTCTCTCTCTCTTCTCATCTCTCTCTCACTCTCCTCCAGCTCTAACAGTGTTCATGCATATTGAACGAAATACTACGGGCTCGTCGAATTGTCCACTTATCGACCTCTCTCGGGGTGGAAAAATTAGTAATCGCCCACAAATCTTAGTAATATTGCACCTAGTTTACTACAAAACAAGTAAAAACATGAAAATACGAGATTATGTAGCGATAAATACAAATCTTTCACGCCGGTTGGATCATTACCGGCCATGGTAATTTGCGTTTTCTGGTGCACATATATATTGACTGCGCGTATCTTAGTGTTTTTAATAACCAGCATACAGGTAATAGATGCATCTTAAATTGCACGAAGTAAATGGCGACTGATCTTGGTAATTCATACCGAGTTCTCACTGATCTTGTATGGACAATGTTGTGTTGGGTCTGAATACTATGGGTTTTTGTCCGTAAATGATACATGGTATAATGAACTTTTCCATATTCTTTACGAATTTGTTTCTTCAACCTCCTCCCCCTTAATGCTACAGTTTCGTACAGGTACTAG
>CAJDSM010034112.1:2409-18567 GCA_903981925.1 Ostrea lurida
TAAATAATTTAGCACTGGACCAACAGCAACTGCGTGAGCACTACGTCAATGGTAGGGTAGGTACTCCTGCACTCAGTAAGCCACTAACAACGATGTCAGATAATAATTATGTTGTTACTGTTGTGCATTTGATTCCAGAATGCAAAGATACACGAGATAAGACCCGAATCTTGAACTGTCCATCGAAGCTTTATACAATTAATAGTGTACTCTGTAGCTCGAAGGCCTATTCACCCATCCCGGAGTTAGAAGAATTCATCTCCTACTGTTTATAATAAAGACACAACTGTTCTATTTCTATTATTTTCCCGCCCTGGTCCGTAATTATTCTTTAAATTTTCTATAAGGAAGTTTGTATTAAATTCTGAATTTTCTGACTTCAGGAATGATATTTCAAACACAGTACTAAATAACTATACCCAAGTTGTGAGTATACAATTATATGGAAGCCGGTAGGAGCCTGGACATAAATTTAATATTTAACCGGCGACCGACACTTATCGTCTGGTGGCTGTCGTGCAAATTCAGTGGCAACCGCCATGTTACATCTGATACATGGTGTCTGCCAAATTCTAAAACTTACTGCTGCTCAAGGTATTATTTTGAAATAATGAGGCACTGACTGATGGCTGAGCCAAGGCAAGGTACTTGTCGGGACGTGTAACAAAGATGAGTTAATTTTTTTTAAAGTTTTGGTAAAAAGAAAAAGTGGTATGGGGCAGAAACATACATAACAAAAATAAGCAACTCCTATGGTGGCATGTTTACCGCTTAAAATATGTAACGGTCCCACCTACATATGTATAAATTGCTAATTCCTGTTGAATGGCTTGATAGAATAATGCTGATTAAAGTTTACATAATTCTTAATAAAATACTATAGATGCGAGTCGAATTGAAACAAGTTTTCAATGATTTTGGTGATTAACAAATTCACTGATCGTAAACATTTCTTTTGGCGATTTCGGGCCAAGGATCGCGTTTAAAAACCTTTTTATTCACTTTGAAGTGAGACATCTTCAAAAATTATTTTTCTGATAGGATTTGGAAAGATTGCACTTTATACAAGTTTTCATTATTAATTTAAGCTAAGGTGGTATACGTAATCAAAATCAGTGTTTGCATTTTTTACTGAAACAATAGCCGTTTTAGGTCCGAGTCATCTGTCAATATGTATATATTCATGTACATATAGAGAGACATATATAACTGTTATATATGTCTCTGATATAATGTTATTTCGCGGCGAAAAGTAGTCTAGCTAATTACCGTTTTGTCGTATATAGTCGCCTCGGGGAAAAGACGACATATAATTATGTGAGATGGCACTAATCAGCCGCCATATACTGTAGCGTTAATTAACGCGCTGTGTTTACATATCACTAGGACTAGGAGGAAGAAGAAAACAAGATCATATTTCTAAATGTGTTTCAAGGGTTACACCAGGTTTCAGGTACGACCATAAACACAAAATTCAATATTTTCAAAGTTAAATTTTTACACAGAGAGCAATGAAAAAGTTTTTTTTATTTTCAGGTTTGTTGACCTGACGACAAGATCATAATCTTGACAGTGACGTCGTGTTGTTATTCTATATGTTGACATTATGTAAATCTATAGATCCCACTCAGTTCCTACATGTATATATGTTACAATAAGACTGTGTAACTAGGGATTTAACTAGGCATTTCGCGAAATCCCTAAAACTTTCAGGGAAGTTTCACTTAGTGATTTCATGAAATCACTAAAAACTCTAGGGATTTCACGAAATCTCTGACTGGGGTTTATTTCTCGGAGCATACATTTTCCTGCACATTAAAATTCATTCAAAATGATAAATTGTACAGATTTTCAGGTCTAGTCATACACTTAATTTACTCCAATTGAAGATCATATTCTTTGCAGATCACAAACAAAACTGCTCTGCACTGTGGTAAAAAGTAGGTCAATATAGGTGAGAAACCAAGCCATAGTCATTGCTAATTGACTCTCGTAAAGCCTCCAAAATTTGATTTTATTTCAAATGATTAAAAAAATACACAAAATGAAAGTAGGGCGAGTACTTTTATGTACAATTTAAAAACAGTTTATGATTGATACTATATTAAGTACAGATCGATTTTGTACCACATTTTCCAAACTTGTTTACAGATTTTTAACTCAAAAATCACACCTTTATAAAGGCATTGTACAGATTTGTGCTTGAAAAATTTTCACATGTATTTCGGAGGGTCTTCTTTATTTCATTAATAACGGTATTAAGGGTCATCCCCTCAGTTGAAAACCAAAGGACCAACCAATTACTAAATCACCAAACAGAGCAGCTAATTAGCTAATAATTTTAATAATCAGTCAGGAATCGCACCTAGTAAGATTGTGTAAAATGAAGGCATCATTTCCTGTGATTTCACGAAATCCCTAGAGTTTTTATTGATTTCATGAAATTGCTATATGAAACAGTGATTTCATGAATTCCCTGAAAGTTTTAGGGATTTCGTGAAATCCCTAGTTACACAGTCTTACTGTAACATATACACTGTGAAGGACCATGAATCGGAGTCTACACTTGAAGAAATTAGTGTTTGTAAGGTACAAATTCTCGTATCAGTTTTCCGGTCAATTTTGAACACCTTAAGCTTGTGACCTGCCGGGACCGTGGGGATTCGGGTTAGAATAGGTCCTCAGTTCCACTTGCTTGTACATGTAGTATGAGGCGACTAAATGGGACAATCCTTCGGATGAGACCGTATTTCACAGCAGGTGCGGCACGATGTACGATAAAGACCCCCTCCCCCCTTTTCAGGCCCCTGCTCAAAGACTATCAGAGCGAGCCTAGCTTAAAGGCTAGAGTTGCACCCATTCACCTATCGGCAATTGTGACGTCTCCATATACTGATTCCCAAGTGGGACGTTAAAACAATGCTTTTGTAGCGCTACCAAATTTTAGTAAGAGGATGACTCTATACTACTTGAAACCGCGTGTACAATATGCAAACATGTCTACACTCCACCAAACTGTCTGTTGGCAATCATACAACACAAATCTACACTCCACCAACTGATCTGTACAGAATATACAAACATGTCTAGCACTCCCCAACTGTCCTGTACAATATACAGACATGTCACACTTCATCCAAAACTGCTGTACAAATACAAAATGGTCTACACTCCCCAAACTGTCTGTAGCAATATACAAACATGATCTACACTCCACCAAACTGTCTGTACAATATACGGAAATGTCTACCACTCACCAAACTGTCTGTACAATATACAAACATGTCTACACTCAACCAAACTGTCTGCTACAAATATACAAACAGTCTAACCTCCACCAAACTTGTATCTGTACAACATACGAAAACATGTCTACCACTCCCCAAACTGTCTGTACAATTACAAACATGTCTACACTCCACAAACTGTCTATACAATATACAAACATGTCTAGTCACTACCACCAACTGTCTGTACAATATATACAAACATGCTACACTCCACCAAACTGTCTGTACAAATATACACACATGTCTCACTCCACAAACTGTCTGTAACCAATATACAAACATGTCTACACTCCAACCAAACTGCTGTTACAATATAACAAAACATCTACACTCCACCAAACTGTCTGTACAATACCTACAAACATGTCTACACTCCACCAAACTGTCCTTGTACAATATACACAACCATGTCTACACTCTACCAAACTGTCTGTACAATATACACTGCTACACTCCACCAAACTGTCTGTACAATATACAGAAATGTCTACACTCACCAAACTGTCTGTTACAAATTACAAACATGTCTACCACTAGACGGGACTGCAGATGATAAATATACAAACATTTCTACACTCCACCCAACTGTCTGTACATTACAACATGTCTACACTCCACCAAACTGTCTGTACAAATATCAAACAGTCTACACTCCCACCAAACTGTCTGTACAAATAAAACATGTCTACCACTAGGACGTGCTGCAGACAATAATATACAAACACATGTCTACACTTCACCAACTGTCTGTACAATATATACAAACATGCTACACTCCACCAAACTGTACTGTACAATATACAAACATGTCTACACTCCACCAAACTGTTCTGACAATATAAAACACGTCTTACACTCACCAAACTGTGTTTGAATTATATCCGATACATAAAGTCTGATCAATACTATTTACGGTAGCTATTTAATCCATTTGCGAAACATGGCATGTCTACAACTCCAACCAGTAACTGTCTGACAATGGCATGTATAGAATACCATTTCGGCCAAACAGGTGGCAATGTCTATTAGATCAGAGTGCTCACGGCAAACTCAAAACATTATTCTTTTTAAGACTGCTATGGGAACCCATATGTAGCTAAAAGTCATCTACACTCTACAACACATTTATGTCAAGTCTACACTTCCTAATTAATACCAGGTCATATTAACTTATAAGTCTATGTAGAACAATTCATATAACGCGGATCATTTTCTCACAAACTTTAACACTTTGGCCCCCCCTCTACACCTCTCCACCTCGCCCCCCACCCCCCCCCACCACCCCCCCCCCCCCCCCCCTGTCCCCCCTCCTCGCACCTACCCCCCCCACCCACCCCTATTCCCCACCAAACCCCACCCCCCCCCCCCCACCCCCCCTCCCCCCCGTCTCCCCCCCACCCCCCCCCCTCCCACCTCCCCCCCCAACACCCCCCCCCCCCCTCCGCCCCTCCCCTTGCCTCCGCACACACTCTACCCCCCACCACCCCTGCTCTCTCCACACCCATCCCTCGCCCCCCCCCCCCCCCCCCCCCACCCCGCTCCCCTCCCCCCTCGCCTCACCCCCCCCCCCCCCCCCCCCCCCTATTCCCACACCCATGTCCCCTCCACCCACCCCCCCTCCCCCCACCCCCACACCCCCCCCCACCCCCCCCCCCACCCCTCCGGCCTCCCTGCCCCTCACCCCCCCCACACCCTCTCCCACACCCCACCCCACTCCCCCGCTCCTCCCCACCCCCTCCCCCCACGCCCAACCCCGCTCTGGCCCTCCCCCCCGCACCCCACCTCCCCCCTCCAAACCAACCACCCTCCCCCCCCCTCTCCCCACCCACCCTCCACCCCCCCCCCACCCCCACCCATCCACCTCGCTCCCTCCCTGCCCCCCTCCCCCCACACTCCTACCCCACCACTCGCTCCTCTCCCGTCCACTTCCACCCCCCCCCCACCCCACCTGTCCTGCCCTCGTACAATATTTCACCAACACCCATTGCCTCTCCTCACACCTGAGACCCGGCGCCCTGCAGTGCATCCCTATACACCCACCCATCTCTCTACACCCCACCACACCTGCTCCCCCCTTCGCTACCACCACCCTCTCCACACCAACACCCCCCCCCCCATCCACACTCCGCTCCCCCTCCACCACCCTCACCACCCCCACCACCCCCATGTCTCCGCCCCCTCCACCCCCCCCCCCCCCACCTACCCCTTCCCACCCCACCCCCCCCCACCCCCCCCCCCCCTCCCCCGGCTCCCCCCTCCCCCTCCACTCCCCTCCCCCCCCCCCCCCCACCAACCCCCCCCCCCTGCCCTCCCTCCCGCCCCCTCCCCCCCCACCTCACACCCCGCCTGCACCCCCCCCCCCCCCCCCACCCCTCCCCGCCCACCCCCACCCTCCCGCTCTCACACCCCCCCCCCCTCCCCCCCCCCCCGCACCCCCACCGTGCCCCCCCGCCTGCCCGCCCCCCCACCCCCCCACCCCCCCGCCCAACACCCTCCCCCCCCCTGCACCCACCACCCCCCCCCCCCCCCCCCTCACCCCCCTACCCCACCCCCCCCCACCCCCCCCCCCCCATGCTCCTCCCTCCCCCCCCCCCACCCCACCCCCCCCCCAACCCCCACCCCCCCCCCCACCCCTCGCTCTCCCCCCCTCGTCCCCTCCCCCACCCACCCCCCCCCCCCCACCACCCCCTCCCACCCCACGCCCCCCCCCCCACCCCCCCCTCGCTTCTCACCCCACCTCCGCGTCACCCCCCCCCCCCCCCCCCCCCCCCCCCCCGCCCCCCGACTGCAGATCTCCCCATCCCAACCCCCTCACTCCACCACCCACACTCGCCCCTAACCACCCCCTCCACTCCCCTCCGGAAGACCCTGCTCCCCTCGTCCACCCCCCTACCTCCCCCCCCCCTCCCCCCCCCCCCCACCCCCCCCACCGGCCCTGCCCTCCCCCTCCCCCCCCCCCCCCCCCCCTCACCCCCCCCCCCCCCCACCCCCCCCCCCACTCGCTCCCTGTCACCCCACCCCCCCCCCCTTATAAAACATCCCCCGTCCTCCCCCCCCCCACCTTCCCCCTCCTCCCCCTCCCGGCCCCCCCTCCCCTCACTACCTCCCCCACCACCCCGACCCCCCCCCCCCCCCCCCAACCCTGTCACACTTCACTCAAACTGTCTGTACAATAACAAACATTGTCTTACACTCCACCCCCCCCCCCCCCCCACCTCCCCCGCCTCTCCGCCCCCTCCCCTATCACCCCCCCCCCTACCCTCCCCCCCCCCCCACCCCCACCCACACCCCCCCCACACCTCGCTCCCCCCTCCCCCTCCACCCCCCCCTCCCTCCCCCCCCCAACCCACTCCCACCCCCCGCCCTCCCCCCCTCAGCTCCCACCCCCTCCCCCCTCCCCCCCACCCACCCCCCCCCTCCCCCCCCCTCCTCCCCCCCCTCACCCCCCCCCCTCAACCCCCCCACCCCTCCGCTCACTCGCCTCACCCCCCCACCTCCCCCTCCACCCCCCCACCACCCCCCACTCCTCCTCACCCCCCCTCCCGCCACCACGTGGCTCACCCCTCCCCCGCCCCCCTCCCTCCTCCCCTCCATCCTCCCCCCCCTACCCCCACTACCCACCCCCCTCGCTCCCCCTCCACTCCCACCCCCCCACACCTGTCCCTCCCCGCTCCCTCCACCACACTATTCCCCCCCCAAACCCCCCTCGCTCCTCCACTTGCCCCACCCCCCCCCCCCCCTCGGTCTCCCCTCGGCCCCCCCCCCCCCCTCCCCCCTCCCCCCCTCCCCCCCCCCCCCCCCCCTCCCCCCCCCCCTCTCTCCTCCCCCCCCCCCCTTCACCCATCACCTCACCACAATCCATCCCGCCCGCCTCCCCTACCCCACCTCCCCCCCCCCCCCCCCACCCCCCCCCCACCCCCCACCCCCGCCCCCCCCCCCCCTCCCGCTCCCTCCCCCGCTCCCCCCCACCCCTCCCCCCTCCCAACCCCCCACCTCCCCCCCCCTCGTCTCCCTCCCCCCCCCCCCCCCCCCCCTCCCCCCCCCCCCCCCCCACCAACCCCCCCTCGCTCCCCTCGCCTCACCTCCCCTCCCCCCCCCGCCCCCCTACCTACCCCAACACTCACCACTCGTCCCTACCCCTCCCCACCCCCCACCACCCCTCTCCCCCCCTCGCTCCCCCCCCCCCAACCCCTCCTCCACAACCCCCCCACCCCCCCCCCCCTCCCGTCCCTCCACCCCCCCCCTCCCTCACCCCCCCCCCGTCTCCCCCCCGTCCCCCCTCCCCCTATCACCCACACCCCACCCCTCGCCTCCTCCACCCCACCCCCCTCCCCCCCACCCCCCACGTATAAACCGGCAACGGAAAACTGTCTGTACAATATTACAACATGTCTACACTCCACCAAACTGTCTGTAACATTATATACAAACATGGTCAACACTAGACCGAGACTGCAGACAATAATATACAAACATGTTACACTCCACCAAACTGTCTGTACAACTATAAAATATGTCTACACCTAGCGAGACTGCAGACAATATATACAAAACATGTTTACACTCCACCAAACTGTCTGTACAATATATAAACATGTCTACCACTAGACGAGACTGCAGGAACAATATATACAAACATGTTCTACACTCCACCAAACTGTCTGTACAATATATAAACATGTCTTACACTAGGACGCAGGACTGCAGACCAATAATATACAACATGTTTACACCGTCCACCAAACGTTGTACAATATACAAAATGTCACACTCCACCCAAACTGTCTGTACAATATAAACATGTCTACACTAGACGAGACTGGCAGGACATAATATACAACACATTTCTTACATTTACCAAACCTGTCCTGTACAATATATAAAAACATTTCTACAACTCCACCAAACTGTCTGACAATATACAAACATGTCTACCACTCCACCAAACTGTCTGTACAATATAAAAACATGTCTACACTTCACCCAAACTGATCTGTACCCATATATACAAACATGTCTACACTCCACCAAACTGTCTGTATAATTATACCAAAATGTCCTACATCCACCAAACTGTCTGTAATATACAAACATGTCACACTTCACCAAACTGTTCTGTATTTAATATACAAATATGTCTACCACTCCACCAACACTGTCTGTACAATATTACAAAGCATGTCTACACTCCCACCCAAACTGTCTGTATAATATACAAACATGTCTACACTAGAGAACTGCAGACAATAATATACAACATGTTCTACACTTCACCAAACTTTGTCTGTACAATATATACAAACATGTTACACTCCACCAACTGTCTGTAGCAATATAAACATGTCACACTCCACCAAACTGGTCTGTACATATACAAACATGTCTACACTAGACGAACTGCGAGACAATAATAATACAAACATGTCTACACTTCACCAAATGTCGTTCATATACAAACATGTTACACTCCACCAATGTCTGTAAATATACAACATTGTCTATACTTCCACCAAAACTGTTGACAATATACAAACAACATCGATGTTGTAGTTAATAGGAATGCCTATGCACACACCTACTTTTGGATTATATTAGAAAGACATTTAGACACCACCATTCGCGCTCCTCTTAACACGTAGAGACACTATGCCTTTAAGGCATGGTTTACTCCATATAGTCTGTTTCCTACGCGGCACTAGTGACAGGTGTCTTTTGCTCTTTTTTATTACTTTGCTTTTGAAGCGTTTGAAAACTCATTATTTTCAGATACTGTCCAAGATCAATTATACGAATATTTCTAAGGCTATATTAGTTACTTCTGATCTCTGTAAAATGTTGAGCATAAGCTATCGAGTTGAGGAACGTACGTTAATTTGAACTAAAACCAAGATAACTCATAACCAGGCTTACACACCTCGACACAGGTATTTAATCACGGGGACTAAGTACGGAACGTAGGCGGTGTCATTATTATACGCGCAGGCCGAGTGGATTTTTCAGTGAGTCATTATTTAACATATTACGCATATTCGTGACATTGCTCTGCCTTTAAATCGATATTCATGTCACAATGAATAAATCCGCTTGTCTTTTGATCATTTCTGATTGGGGGGGGGGAGGGGGGGGGTGTTAGGTATACTGGATGAATTTCGTTTCAAATGTTATAAGTATATCTTAAGTCATGAATTTAATTATAAATATCATGGATATAAGCTACGACTATTTATTTTTGTTGCAAAATATCTAGAATTTCACTGTTTATTCGAACAGTAAAACTGCTTATGGACTAGTGTCCACCCCGAAGATAGGTAAAGAAAATGCATCCCTTGGGCAGCAGTCGCTCAGGATGAGATCCCCCGTCAGTCAATTATCACTTTATACACAGAACATGGCGAGACAATGAAGTCCGAGAGAGCCTGTATATCTGCCTCAGTCAACCAATGAAGTTGCAAGCAGAGCTGTGAACCAATCTCCTCAGTCGAAACCATCAATGAGAGTCCCCAGGCAAGCTTGTATACACTCCTCCTGCCCAGTCAAATCCTTTACTGATGACCCCGCGATTCATCGCCACCACATGGACACTGGGTATGGACTAATCTATACATGTTATGACTGCCTCTAGTGAATGATGAAGATTTGGACAACGCAAGGTGAAGGTGGACCAATAAATCACATATCCATGGAAGCTCCTCACTGTCCAGGTTGTTGAACTTACGTGTCTCAGTACACACACCATAGTCAGGGAACTGAACCATTCGACATACACGTCACACGCGAGGGGGATTCATTGTTGGATACTGACCCTACGATGATAAAACTAGCATAAAACACAACCTGCGGGAAGAATCAGAGTACTAACCCGTCCCGTTCATCACCACTACAGGGGTGGGAACTTCGTTGTATCTTGCAAGTTCCAACGTTCTGGGGGATCTTTCGCTCGATGTTACTAGGCGCCCCTCGATTGCATGGTCAGTTATGATGGCGGAGAACCATCCAAAGTGGTGCGTTTTACTTCTGGCTCCTCACAGAGAAACAAACCATTTCAGTATGATGATCAGCGCCGTCCTCCTCTATTCATCTGGTGGTTATTATAGAATACGACATCAGTTGAGAACCAGAACCTGGATATCTGTGTGTCTGACTATAACCGCTAACTGCATAGTAGAGTGTCAAAATCAGTCAGGAAACACTTCCGTTTTAAGGTTACACAGGTCATCCCTCTTAAATTACCGGGAGTTTCAATCTCTTGAATCCTAGTGCGTATCGTGCTACAGTACAGTCAGGGTCACATCCTAAGGCATGCAGTATGATGAGTACAACTGACCGGGTATCCATCATCCTAATCAGGACGGGACTGAGTTCTCCCCGCTACATTCACAACTTACTCGGTCCATGGGGTTTATGTGCTGGACAGCAGAGACAGCATCTGTTTAGCTGGTGGCTAGAGCTGATGACGAACTTGGTATAAAGTGAACGACCGAAGTCTTTAATATCTATAATCGCACAGTGGTTTAATTACACAGCTCACAAGTTGTTTAATTACACAGCTCTACTAAGTGTTGGATTACATATCCTAAACACGTGTTAATTACACATCTAAAACAGGTGATTGAAATTACACCTTCTAGCAGCGCCGAATAGTGTTATTAATAACAGCAGCAACTGTTAAATTTACTAGTTAGCTCCTCGGTTATATTACAGCCCTGTTGGCTTAAGTTATGCTTGTAACGTGTACAATGTATTGTGTTTTTCTGGGTATTAGTGAGTGGACATTAGTCTTCTCCCTGCTGAGTTTAGTCAATTATATCTACTGTATATTATCAAGTATCATGTAATGTTTAGTTAACAACCCTAGTGATTCAATTGCTCACTGATAGCTTAATGCGGATCTAAATTCTGACCTTGTAGCTTATGTTAGAGTGATTCTCTGATTTGCAAATAATACAAGAATTGATTCCTACACATGTGGATTTTGTGACGATCTTTGAACATAAATAAGATGACCGTTTAAAAATCAGCGTTATATCGTAGGAGTACCCTTCCCAGGAATTCACTTTGTCAGTATTTATGTGTGTAGCCCTTTGAATTTATAGGAACATCCACTTGTGAGTACTTAGGAATTTCACTTTGTCAGTATTTTGTGTGTAAGCCCTGAATTAATGTACATCCACTTGTTGATACTTAGGAATTTCACATTTGTCAGTATTTCTTGTGTGTTAGCTTGAATTATAGTACTTTCCACTTGTGAGTACTTAGGAATTTTCACCTTCTGTCAGTAATTTTAGTGTGTAGCCTTGAAGTTATAGACATCCACCTCGTTAGTTGGAGTATTAGATGTTATTGCATGTACGCTGATTCATGTGTTGTTCTATAAACAATATAAAATAGTAGACTATTATCATCTTGCCGTCTAGTGCTAGTCATGTGCTGGCTCTAGTAATGTGATGTGTGATAAGAGTGTTGTGTTGTCTGTTGTTGTGTGTGTCTTGTGTGTGTGGGGGTGTGTGTCTGTGTGTTGTGTGTCTGAGTGTAGCAGTAGTTGTGTCTGTGAATGAATTGTTGTTATGTGAACAGATTAAAAAGCAAGGATTACACTAGCAAGATTATTCCCATAAACCTTTCTATTTGATGTTTTCCTCATGAGGAAGGAGGTATGAAGCCTAATTTGGTTTTGAAGGAGCAAAGGTCAAGGTCTCTATGGCAACCGTAGCTTAAAATTATTGAGAACAAGATAGAAAATTGCAGAAATTTTCATTCTCAGAGGATCTCTCAAACCCTGATGGTACGATAAGGATGCAAAACTATTGACTATTGAATGTCCAAGGTCAACAGGTCAAGGGCTTTTCCTGACTAGATTTCTTTGTGATTAAGATTGAAGACACAGTATCTCCGGCAAGAGAATAATCAAACTATGTATCCAGAAAGACAACAAGTATTTCATCATCGAGAGTAATCAGACTTTCCAGAAGTACCTAGTACAAGTCATTTATCCAGAGAAATTGAAATCAAACTTTTGCCTAGAAAGACACAACAAGTATTCATCCGAAGAAAATAACTCAACACTTCGCAGAAATGTTTGCTCATAGGTGAGTAGCTGATACGATACAAGATAGATTTATATAAGGCGCTCAAAGAGGCAGAAAAATCAACTATTGATATGCATCAAGATAAAAGCATCACAACATTCATCAGTAGGATCACTCCACAAATGTTGGCCCATTAGACGGGGATAAACCTGATTAAGTTTTCTCAAGGGTCATGGTTCACCATCTCGATAGAATGCTTTCAATTCTGTAAGTGAACAAAGACAAGATGAAGCAAACATTTATCAGGAGAAGTACAATACCTACCACAATATGTTTGTCCGTTAAGCGAGTAGATTTTTCAAAGGCTCAAGGTCTAGCGTCAATATTGGAACATTGTATAAATTTTGGGTTGTAAGGGGGTGATGGCTATGCTTGCTAATTTTTTGATTATACATTCATTATGGTTTTTAATTTTTGTAACTCTGTATATATGATAACTTGATTTAGGAAGTAACAGTTCACATCATTTACTGGTAGTCACGTACTTATAGATATGTCGAGTACTGTAACAGGCTGGTGACGCTTCAGCAACTGATCTCAGAATTCAGATACCAATTGAGGGTCTACAGTCGTTTTGGTCAAACACATCAATAACATCAACACACACGCACATTTAAAGCTCCACCCTCCTACAAAGATAATACCAGATGGAAAACCTGTTTATAATCATATCAAACATGTAATTGCTTAACAATTCATTTATGTGTATATTAAATAATGCAAATTGTAACATTCTCAAAAGGGGAGGAAAGATTACTGCCTCAATACCGGGAAACAATCAAAACCTAACAGACCCATGCAGTATTCGAGGATTCGAAGTGGTTGTTTCATACTTTTAAGTATCACGAACGAAGAGGTGTAAGGGATCACAAAACTAGAGTGAACAAAGTTTTTAGGGTGGATCGGGATCATCTTCTTAACTCGGAATAAGCAATTGTGCAAAGTTGTTTCGAACAAATATGGCAACAAATAGTCATATCTGTAGAGTCTTTTATCTTTTCCAAGATATTATATAAATTGATTCCGAATACTTTATGAGGCAATTTCTAGACCAGGGCTTTCAAGGTCATTTGGGCAAAAGGGAAAAGGGCGTTCCACATGACGGAGTGAACGGATTGGCAGAGGGATCGCTTATCCACTCCATGCTACCTGATCCCTCCATTGGTCTACCTTGATTAACACTGCCTTCGTTTTACATGTCGTAGGTCCATGTTGCCTATTATACCTGCTCTTGACCTTTCGGTACTATTATGGCTTTCGGGAGGGATTATGATTATGCTTAATAATACATTGTATAATTTTTTGCCCAATTTATATATTTGGAAACACTTCCCTTATTCCACAAGTTTTCTGAAACAGGTATTTTTGATTCACCATATCATACTCACGTGAATTATGTACATAAGGCAATATGAAACAGGTGGAGACTACGACCAAAAGGTTCTAAATCCCCATAGAGACTTGTATAGACAGGGTCACAGGTCATTCACAACGTTATACCTTATTATGGCCAAGAAACCTTTTTGTTTCAAACGGTTATATGGAAGCAAATTTGAAAAAAAAATGGTCATTTATCACCTATATATAAGCTGCAGAGTAATATGGATATTTCAAAACTAAATTGTCACTTCAATGTAGTCATTTGCACGGCAGGATTCAAGGCTACTTCCAGAGTTCAATACCCAGCTAAAAAGGAGTAAGCTTCAAAATCCTTGTGTCCATCAAAGTTTGAGTAGTTAACTTTCTTTGCGTCGCAAGATCATCTCAAGGTCAATTTGGAAAAGTCCAAAGGCCACCTCACGAAGATATACCCTATTTAAGACATATATAACAGTACTTGAACAGTTTTTGTTAGGAACACATATATTGATCCACTATATACTGCAAACATAGCAGTTGGCAAATTGCTTTCAGAAGGTCACTGAAGGTCAATTCCCTATAGGGTCTCACGGTCAGCGCTTGAAAACTTTTCATATGGAGCAAAGAGGGATAATTCTAATACAATAACACTATAGTGATAATGTGAGTATAATAGTCGGGCTTCATGCGGTATTATTGAACATTGATTCGATATCTTGAAGATAGGCCGAAGGGACATTGTCTATATAAAAAGTAGTTTGGAGTTTCAAGCAACTAATTCTTTACAGTATTTTTTACTTCTCAATATCTAAGAATAATTTTGCTAAAGTATTAAGGGAAGATTTGTTCTATTTTTGTTATTTTACTTGTTGCTGATATTAGAATTTTTAGCAATCGGGTAATGCAGAAGAAGGATTTCTCATTACACCCCACGCCACAACAGTTGACCGTCCTCTGTCCTAATCCTCCATTCTTTCCACATGGATGAGCAAAAAAGTTTCCAGATTTTTTTTTCTAACCCTTTTATATACTTAACTGATTTTTTTTGTGTGATATAGTGGTTGTATTACTTTTAATCTAAAAATGATTTTACATATAGGGGTTTGCAATTATCAATTCATAGTTCTTTGATTTTTTGGAACAATTAGGTTAGGGTTGTGCCCCACTATAACTTTGAAAAAAAATACATGCTATGACCAAATTACTTGATGCTCACAAATGGCTTTTTACAAGATATTGAACTGATTTGCATATTATAGAAATAATCAGAGTTGATCCTTGGATTGGAAAAACTTCCTGGCGGTAATTCACTTAACCTTAAGGGTTTAAAAAAAATACACCTATGACGTGCTAATCTTTTTGGTTCGAAACACTCCATATTTTTCTCTAAGGATGAGAGTCGCTTCCGAGAAAGCTAGGGCCATACCTTTAATTTTGGTTATATAGAAGAAGGCATGCAATAAATGTAAAAAATCAAGAAAGGTTTAGTTTTGTTAATATATTAATGGTTTTACAGTTAATAGCAGTACGGAACGAATCTAATTAGCCCATCTCAAGTTACACCTATATAAAGCGGTAAATCTGGTTATATTTAAGTGGGTCAATTACTCGTATTCGCTCCATTCCTTAAAAAGCAATGTGCCTCGGCCCCTTCGGGCCATCGGCTCCATACTTTTTAAGGAGTGGAGACGATACGTGACATTAACCTACAAATCTTCCTTCATTGACTTAACCAGCAGGTGTTGGCCTCTGACATTTGTGATAGCAACGAACACATCTACGTTTTTTATTTCAAGGCCGTTGAATTGAGACTAGTGATAAATATTTTTAACTAATACTCAGGTGAAGTGCGACTGATAATGCTTGAGGTTCTAAATCAATTATTTTATGATCCTTCGTCCTGACAAATACGCAACATTCTACAAATTGGGAATGAAGCATTGTAACAAAAGTTCCAAATCTATCTGATAAAAATGACACGCATCATGTTACGTACAGTAGAGAAGTTGTTACAAGCTAGTTTACACACTCCCAGCACCTGACTGGATCCACTATAATGGCAAGAACAAAAAATTGGATCCTCTGTCCGACTGTAGGATTGATTTTTGTATTCTTCCAACAATTTATCCGGAATCATTTTAATCAGTTCATTACTTAATATTCCAATTTTTCAAGAATATAAATTTTATGAACTGACGATTTAAAACCCGGGAGTTCTGGCAACGATTTTTCTTATACTTCAGGAAAACGTGTAGTGCTGTTTTGATACTGATTGTGCCTTTACTTTTGAAGATAGGATTTGCCGATAGAATAATCCTACCGGTAAAATATTCCCACTTAATAGTTGTCTGATCATCACGTTCATTAATTTTCTCTTATTCTTGTATCATTGTATTTCATTGTAAGAAACAAATCTCTCTTTT
>CAJDSM010034114.1:0-13401 GCA_903981925.1 Ostrea lurida
TATTAGGTAAAATATAAGATTGTGTATATCTGCAAAGACTACCCATCGGCATGCTTCCTGTGTCACATCATTATAACCAAACGAATCCTCGATTTATTCGATATGAACAATAACTTACGAATAGTAGCATACTTATTTAATAGCGAGCAATGACTATGGAAGCGGTGCGACGAGCTCGTCATGTAAGTGACGTGTTGCTCTCTACCAGCTGAAAAGTGTGAGGCCACACGATTATGCGACCCACAATCCGTCGCAAAAATACGTAATCACTGCTGTATACATAATTAACAGCTCCGTAGATAAATTAAATATCTTAAGGTATTTATAAAGTACCACAAACGTTTTTCTTTTAATTCTCATACCTTAGTATGCTTAGTTGCTTATTGAAGGAAACAAAACATTGCAGCTAATATGACCGCACAATGC
This sequence comes from Ostrea lurida, assembly GCA_903981925.1. Lineage (NCBI taxonomy): Eukaryota > Metazoa > Mollusca > Bivalvia > Ostreida > Ostreidae > Ostrea > Ostrea lurida. The sequence goes on from CAJDSM010034114.1 coordinate 427, forward strand.
AACTGTTCACGTCAACTGTGTAATTTTTCCTGCGTTAAATGAAGAGGCTAATTCTATTCATAATGTTTTAGGCTTTTTCCTTACACCAAAGGTATCAGCATATTGAACCTTTCTATTTATTATGATGTTGAACAATAAAAAAATTGCATAACATTAAAATGAATAAAACAGATTTATTTTCAATGATTAATGTTTGAAATAATATTTACTTATTTGGAAACTTTTGAATGCCTTATGTTTAACAATAGTTGTTTTTAGTAATAACTATCAGCAAAGACTCTATAAAAAATTACGTTCGTATCCCACAAAAATCTATATGTCATTGAATTTGGTAAATATGATAATATCACAGGAATCCAACATTTCTTTAAGATCCAATCACGTGTTCGTAGTCATATTGTGATTTATATAACTTTCACTTCTGTTTATGTTTTTTTTTTCTTTTCTTTTTTGTATTCTTCCTTTAAATCTTGTGCTTTATCTTTATCTGTATATATTCTTGCATGAATGTTTTACTTTTGTCTATCTTTTGGCTTTGTGTACATGTATATATTCATGTTATGTTTTGTCTTAATTTAATACATGTCTTTAATTTATGTGATAGTCGGATAAAGAACTCTACATAGCTTATGTTGATTGTTTTTATGTATATAATACCGACTTTAAATAAAATCTACTTGACTTGACTTGACCAATAGAAATTTAAAGATACAAATTAATTAAGGAGCGTCAGCAGTGCTCTATATTTCTGACCAGACTTAATGTAAAGAATACGGACACCAGAGGGATTTTACATAGCCGGAGCACAGGCAACATGGAACACAGAAGATATTGTGTGAACACATCAGGAGATATTGTGTGAACACATCAGAAGAATCCTTCTAGACCTTTCTTTTCTAATATAGAAAAAGACCCGAATGTTCGCCATTGTTTTTCTGCCTATGAGAATCCGCATACGCGGCAAATCATTTAAAGACCAAAACATTGAACATGGCAACAACCTCAATGCAATTTAGATTTAATGATTCAAACAAAAGTAATATCGAGAATCTGTAACTTTGATTCTAGCGATAGTGCAAACGCAAAGAGATACGTTTAAACATCGCTATATGTATTAAAAAACTATGCACCTGAGAAAACACAGATTAGACGGACAGCCAACGTATTATGCTTACTCCTCCATGCACCTGATCCTACCTTCGCTTTGTCGGAGGTCGTGTTGCCCAACACTCGATTTTGTATGTGTTTGTTGGATTATGATTACGTTTAACACGATGTTAACTTCGCCTTTTGTATGAATGTTGTCATCGAAAATTTGTTATCTTTATTTTCAATTATCGATGTAATAAAACAGTTAGCAAGTTAGCAAGATTCCCGTTCGTCTCAGGAGTAGTTCTGGCTTCGGAAAAACGGAATATTGGTAACTGCCTCAGTGAAACGTTAACTGTATAACATCTTGCCTCCCGTAAATTTGCAATATTATCTTTGGTTTGCTCAATCGCGTGAACCATATACATTCCATACACCAACTTTAAAGTAGAAGACATTTGTAAGTCTTTATAGAGGTACGGTTACACACATTCAATAGACGACTTATCTACCTTCACATGTTTAATTGGTTTCAAGGTAATTACTGAAAACTCCGCCGTACTACTTTTCGCGTTTTGTGTTGTGAGGTCATAGGTTTCTGGTCAAAGTTGTCATGTACAGAATCATAAATTGACATTTTAAAAAAGACAGTCGGTAAGTTTATTTGTTTCATAGTTTGTACCTGACCAAATTTTTTTATGAAAGGTCATAAAATAACAAATAAGCAGTTTTCGAATTTAAAACACGTTGAGTCTCGTTTTATGTATCATTCTAAAATAAATGTACCAAATTATTTAGTGTCCATTCATCTTCGTTTTCACCACAAAAAACAACCCAAATAGCGCATACATAGTAAAAAGTAATAAAGGTTACAAATCTAATTTGTTAATGTCTGAAGAAATATCTTAGTTTCCATAGTGCTTAAAACGTTCCTTTAGAATTTTTTCACCCTATGCAGACGTCTATTGCCGGCGAAGGGCTACAAAAAATTAAGCCCATGCTCGGCAATTGGGCTTTGAGCCTTGAGCGGGGAGGATCTTTATCGTGCCACATCCAGCTTACATAGAGCCTCAGGTATAATAGATCTCTTGTTTCATTGTTTGATTCAACAGTAAGAAATGTTCGTACTCTAGGCTGAACCTATAATTGACGACTTCTTCATGTAAAAAACTTTTAAAAAATGTCTAAAACCTTTCTTTTGCGAATCCTTAGCGTCAATTAGGCATTTAAATAATCGATTACCAACTACAATGTTCACGCGCATTTTACCAACCCCCCCATTAAAATGCATATACAACTTTACGTTGGGGAAACGGGCAATACCATAATATTAGAAATTCTGATCTAAATGAATGGTAAGGAAGTATTCTTTGTGCAACAAACGAAATATACGTAAACAAGTGTAGTTTTTAAATAGGAACTACCCATGTTAATTTGTGAGTGCCACCAGATTGCCAATGAATAACTACGAACCGGCCCATTTTTCCTTATTTCCGATTTTAAAGCTGACATGATTTTTCTTTAAATACCTAAAACATTTTCATCTTATCCGCCATATTTCTTTCAGATAGCCGATTTCTCTTTCACCTGTATATTACCCCAAAAAGTTGATTGATCACACCTGGAGTGATTTTCTAGTTGTACTCGACCAAGTGCAACACCCTCGATAGGTAATGTATAGGGAAGGGGAAACATGCATTGCTCAAAAATTACAATATACTTATTGTATATCAACAGAATATTAGTGAATAATTAATAATGTAATGACAATGCAGAAAAAGAAACCTTTTTTCGCATACTTCGTGCATGTACATGTAATGCAAGTAATTTCCCAACTATCATGTCAATAACATGTAAAAAAAAAAAAAAATAATAAATAAATAAAAAAAATCAAAAAAAAAAAAATCGCGGTTGAAATCATTTAGCAAATACACACTAGCAAAGGACATTTCCAAATACTTATATTTTCCACACATTTTTATTCAATTTCAGTTCTTTGCGAAATGCTGGTGCATATTTTAATGCACTCGCATGCTCGCTAAGAAAACGCACAAAACGGGAAATTATACCGGGACCGGAGATGTGCACTTACCAAAAATGTTAGACTTTTCTTTATTCTGATAAATTCAAGAAACAAACCATGAACTCCATTCGTATCTCGGACAGACCACTTGTCACTACCACTACAGGCTGCCACACTTCATCCGTGCCAGTGGTACGTTTTTCAATTCAGGGAAGGTGTCCAGAGTCAAGAATACTTTTTCCTTCAGCTTGAATGGTCCGATTTGCAGGTTTACAGAAATCAGGAATCTTGATCATGCATGTAGTTGGTTATCGACACTGAACATCTGCCTCTGATTTTTAATATTGCAGATACAATTCCAAAACTGTGCATATTGGTTACATACAATAATGTCGGAAGTTATACATCTAGGTGTGAAAATATCACGGTATATAAAAGAAAAAATTGAAACTTCACCTTTCAATTTTTTGTGTCTCTTTGGGAAGACATAATTATTGTACAGTCACCTTGCATACACATAGTATAATTCATTTTCAGAGAGAGAGGAGAGATGAGAGAGCAGAGAGAGAGAGAAGAGAAGAGAAAGGAGAAGAGGAGAGAGAGAGAGAGAGAGAGAGAGAGAGAGAGAGGAGAGAGAGAGCACATATTCAGGTATTTAATTTGTTGGATTTTTTTGTCTTCTTTAATATAGAAACTACTGTATATCTTGAGATATGTGAACAAACATTAAAATTGAATGTCCGAAATGAAAAATATTTCAACTTACACCCAACTAATATATGGTAATGCTAAAAAAACCGCTAATTTATATAAAGCATTTACGTGCATGCGATATTTTTCCCCTGAATATTTACGCATTTGTAATGGAGTACTATGCTTTAAAATAAACGCAAGTGGCATGCCATGCGTATGATGATTTTTTAAAGCGAGGCCCAACTACTAACCAAAAAGTTGATGTTGCAGGGTTATAATGCAAATCTCGTTAAAGCATCATTCGCAAATTCTAACGGTCGCTATAACTCGACCTTGTTTGCGATACAAAGTTATCCACTAAATCATCATGTGTGACTGATTTTTTCATACACTTTGTTAACTGTCATTCATTACTAGATGTACGACGGGTAACCCCGTTTACTTTGTTCGACTACAGGCTCACGGCGGGTGTGACCGGTCAGCAGAGGATGCTTACTCCTCCATGGCACCTGATCCTGCCTTCGCTTTTCGTCGAAGGTCCGTGTTGCCTACACTCGATTTTGTATGTGTTTTTTTGGATTGATATCGTTTTATACTTTGTTACTTCGCCATTTTATATTTTGGTGAGTTATGCATTTTGATTTTGTGAAAATGGTTTAAATGCATCTCGTAAACTTGTAAATGAAGAAGGCAACACTTGGTAAAAAAGAGCAATTAATACACATGCAATCGCTATTTAAATGTCTAGCAACGCAAAATGTAAATAACCACACGATTGCATTTATTGATCATTATTGCTACTTGACGAAAGTGTGTATGTAAGGGTGCTCGATCCTAAGATTTCAGTTCCGCTGCCATGGGTGTCGCATATGATACGTATGTAAAAATCGGAGGGGCTTTTACTATTATGCCATAACCTTCTTACATTCACTATTACTGTTGTAAAAACGTAATTGTGGGATTATGGGGGCTACACCCTCCCCTTTGCTCTATAATATGCCAGGTAATGACGCAAAAAATCGTAAAATCAATGATTAAATTTTACCATTTGTATATTTTTGCTGAGTCAACGCAGGAATGTAATACATGTAATTCCAAAATGTCACAGATCAACGCAAAGGTTGTAGTAAACATGAAATCTTTATGGCAATACGGTTTCTATCTATGACTATTAATGAAAATTGCACATATTAAGTATTCATTGATAAAAAATTAGAAACATCATTATAAAAAAAATTAAAATTAACTTTTGTATCATAAATAATAACGTTGAAATGTACCTGGTAATAACGCAAAATATTGATATAGTTTATAGCATTTTCGGCGGTTGCTAACCTGCCTCTTTTTATGAAATGATCGTTAATTTCATATTCATTTCCCAATAACTATTTTTTATCTTCTATATACAGTAGTACATTTGAATATCGCTGTAAGAAAACTAAGTGGAATACCAAAGTACATGTATGAACATTTCGTCCCTTTATTTTATAAAATGTTACAGTGGTATGCAGTCAATTTATACTTTGCGCGTTAAAAGGCATGGTGATTTCTGCAATATATCGATATAGATGTGTAAGAAAGATGAACTAACTCATTTATTCTGGAAATTTTTTTTAATATGCAATATACCACGCAGTTCATAGGGGGCCTATCTCCCCAATTAATAGGAAAAAACCCCAAAAAATCCACGATTGAAAAGTAAACCGAGAAATAAATAACATAATCAGCAAACGACCATCTCTCTCTCTCTCTCTCTCTCTTCTCTCTCTCCTCTCTCCTCTCTCTCCTCTCTCTCTCTCTCTCTCTCTCTCTCGTCTCTCTCTCTCTCTCTCTCTCTCTCTCTCTCTAATAAGTATAACAAATTATCTATGCATGTAGCCACTTTATATACCTAATGATTTCCCTGCCTTTTTACAAATCTGCAAAATTCTGACCCACTATAAACATAGTCAACTATTCAACTTTGAACTTCCCCTGATTTGAAGATTTTTGATCTGCACGAGAATGAAGAGACAACCGATCAACGTGTCTACTGCTAGGATTACCAAATGGAGTTTCATCGTTTTCTTTCATTGGATTATGATTAATAAAGGGAATTTTGCCACTACTTTGGTATTTCGGCAAGTAGCACGTACAATCTCGATCCTTTAACAGATGTCAGGTAAACTGCGTGTCCATAACATTCGATGCGTGTTTCAATGCGAGCATGCATCCTCGTTTACGCTGTGTTTCACATTTCCTGTATTTTCATTTGCTTGGAAAGTTGAGTAAATAATGTATGTATGAATTATTTGCCATTTTGGCTTATTCTATTCCAGTCAGTCTAATAGCTTACAAAATATTTTTTTCAAGTTTTTTTTTTGCATATCTGGGACATGTTTACTGCAACTATGCATTACATTGCATGTACAGATGCATAGAGACTTTTTCATCCTAAACTCTATTTTTCAAAATATTAGGATATCTACAGATGTTGACGATATTTCTATTATGATTTTGAGCGCTTCTTGGTATTCCAAAATGTTATTTCCTGTATTGATGTACGTGTTACCTGTCGAGGACCGCACAGCGTAAATCCAGAAACACTGTGTGAAGTGAAGCATAGCACAGGGCTCATCCCCTTATGTACTGCAAATCCTGACACATATAAACAAATAGAATATCCTATAATATGGCGGATTGGCAAAGAAATATGGCGGAACTTTGAAGAATTCTGCCTATATTTTATTGAAATATGTTCAGCTTTAATCAATATCGGGAACAGTGAATCTTCCTACTTCCCAAATTTACATCTTTTCCCCCACTTGAATATTATTCTATTATCTGTTGCCACAAAATTGAAAAAAAGAGTTCTCGACCATTCTCTTGTAAGTCCGTTAGTCGTTGTTGTAAATAAATTAAATAGATTTAATGGAAAACAAAGAGAATTATCATACTAGCAGACTTTGAAGATTAACATTATTATGCGGATATTGTGTTGACATGTTTACGGGTATCTAGCCGTCAGACATAAGGCGGATTTAGTCTGTTGTTTTGTTTTCTCCATTTTTGTGAAGGGCATGCCAGAAGGAAAAAAGAACCGGGCTACATCCTTGTTGACACAAGGAATTTTAAGCAATTCGCTTTTGTCCCATGACATTGCTAGGCGAGGCAAACACCAAAACCTTCTGACCAAAAAAAAAAAAAGAAAAAGAAAAAATAAAGTGTATGATAACAATACTAACAGTGACACCAGTATTCCTTAAAGCATATACTCGCATATATTGATGTCTCGCGGACAATTTGTCTGTATGAACCTATTTTTTCTAATTCTTAACTCCCTAGAAAATCTATTCATTTCATAAGAGAATGTATGAATTATCCAGTGCTTTTTAAAAAGAGTTTAACGGAAAAATGATCATTTCTCCAAAATTATATACTTTTTTGCGTGAACAATCTCACTTGCCATTTCTTTCTGTCCCGACAAAAAAAAAATGTACAGTGTTAAGTTTCCATTGGTCTGATTTTAGACCGCTTGCACCTTATCCCTGGTATCCGTCGCCAAAATAAATAAAATATACATCTCATGTACTACAGCATAGTTCACTGTACATGTAGCAACGAAAGGCGAAGAAAAAAATATTGACACATCGGGTATCAAAACCAGGCTGTTCTTATATTGATCTACATTGGTAGTGAACTATAATCACTATACGATAAAGGGAAAAAACTACAACACAAATAAAAAGGAAAGCTTTTTCATATCTGGAAAATGGCAAAATATAATTGCGATGAGAAAATCTTAAACGTTGCCATATGTATTGTATATTTCTCACCATACTTTCTTAAATCTAAAAATGCAGAACACTTTCAAAACAACATATCAGTTTGTGTTTCCCTTATGTAATTTCTTTACGTATAAATCCACCCACAAAAGGACATACACCGCCATTGTCTAGATGTCATATTCACGTACTAGATTGGACGGCGAATGGTAATCCTCCGGTTTACTTTATGTTCGACTTACGGAGTTCACAGGCGGTGTGGACCGGTTCAGCAAGGCTATCGCTTACTCCTCCATTGGCACCTGATTCCTACCTCTCGATTTTTGTTGGAGGTCCGTTGTTGCCCTACACTTCGACTTCGTATAGATGTGATTATGGATAATATTCAGTTAATACGTTGTTAACAGGATTCCTATTTATTTTCAAGACTTTTTAATTATTTTCTTGAGTGTTTTGATTTTTTAGGCCTATAGGTCGTCGAAAAGCATTTTTTTTTAAAATGTTTGAGGTAAAGATTTTTTAAAACATAACTCACAAATTTTCACTCATGTATGAAATGCATACAAGAAAATTGGCAAACAATTTAGGAATTCAATAGATATGTTCATATAGTATTAAATAAACCTATGGGGATGAGGTATGGGGTCCAACTTTTTTTTTAGGAACGCTAGTTTCCTTTCATCACCCAATAACCAACACAGAGTTTATTGTTGATATTATGTGTTTACGTCCCTCTGAGAATATTCACTCATTATTGGGATGAGGTCAAACTTTGCCGGTGAAGGGCTGCAAAATGTATGCCTTTGCTCAGCATTCTGATCTTTTGAGTAGAAGGTCTTTATCGTTCCACACCTGCTTGTAACACCGCGGACCTGTGTTTTGTCGAAATTTAGTCGCCCTCTTACGACAAGCAACGGAGTATCTGGGGACCTTATTGCTAACATGCGGTCTCCACAAACAAAGAACGATTTTTTGTTTAGTATAAGAATAGTACATGTAATAAAAAATCAATAAAAGGTGTCCGTGTTTAGTAGTCCCCTAACGTAATGTGGATTGATTACTCTAAAGATATGAATTTAATTGCCAAAATAGTGTATGCATGTAATAATAATTAATCACCAGACTTTAAAGGTAAGAACACGACACCGTATAATTATTATACACAGCCAGAGATCATGGCAGCATTGGAACCATAACAGAATAACTTACTCGTGACAGGTAAGAACGTGTTTGATACAAAAAGGCGAAGTTAACATTGTGTCAAACGTAATATAATTATAAAATGATATGACACAAACATTACGTAATAAAACGTGTAAGTCAGTGCTAAAGATACTGAAGACTGTGTGTTTTTTAAATACATGTGATTGCAGCATGGTTTTCTTTTATCTTTTTTCCATGATTTAAAGCACTACTGAAGTACTACTGATTTAGCAGTCATTGATTATTGTAAGTTTCAAGTTTACCGCAGATTCCTAAAGTACACGAGAATTTATTTTTTCTCACTTAATTCCACGAGTTCTTTTTTTTATTTGCGATTTACGAATTATTTTATTTTCATATTGCTAAAACGAATTGTCATTTTATGGATTCTTGAATTTGCCATTCGATTCCAGTTTTTTATATCAAGTTATTGCATAACAAAATAATCGACAATACTTTCGAATCTCATTTAATCATTGTAAATTTCAAATTTTGCATTGAACTCTTCAAACATTTATATAAAAGATGTAATTAGTAAGAAATAAAAAAAAAAATAAATAAAAGTTTTCGACCAAGATGTGTACTGCAAAGATCTCATGCGTTTGCAAACGATTTAGAATTACATAGGAAAAATATATACTGAACATTCGATGAATAATACACAGTATTTACCGTAAATATTTATTTTTGTCTGATTTCATTTTTACTGCTTACATACAAAATTTCGTGAGACCAGGATATGGCAATCCTTTAGACAACACTTTGCATAATCGGCGAATGTGATAATAAACCTTCATGCATGTAAATCTTATTAGCGATAATGTAAAAAAAATGCATAACTCAATGCCATTGAGCGAAACAGGAAGAATACACCCAGAAATGAAATTTCCATGCAGACCCATGGGGATCCGAGTTAAAATAGGCGACAAATGCATAGTCATAACCCCTTCCGATTAGGCTTAGGATATACTCCTGGCATGACTTTTAGCCACTTTGGCCTGGTCACTAGACATGGTCAGCCGGAGCTCTCAGGCAGCATCGGGGGAGTGCCCGAAGAGTTTTAACTCGAAGTAAAAATTTATCCGGTGTCTCATGGATTTCCATCGGTCGATTAGTATTAGATGTTTCGTTATTCGTTATTCACTGCCTCATCATATTTAAACATTAAACCAGTGCAAGACATTCAGAGGTCACTCCAACTTCGTAAGTAGATTTACATCTACATTTCCACTCACCCGACAAATAAGCCAAATGCTAAATGTAGGAGGACCATTAAACGCTATCATTAATAAGTTCTATCAGTTTGTATGGAATATGTCAGACGGTATAGATTTGATGAGATGACAGATTGTGTTTGAACATTAAAGTCATAACAACAAAATAAAACTTGCAAAATGCCAACTTTTAAAAATATTTTTTTTCATACTCGTACAAAACCGCTGAATAAATTCATAAAAAAAATGCTGCCAATTTTAATTCTTATTTCAAATTGATACACAAGTATTTCACATTAATTAACTTTGTAAATGATAATCTAATATGATAATCTCAATGTCTGTCTCCATTTCTCACTAATGAAACATTCGTTAGTCATTTATACATTGCATGTCATGTCGAGTTTAGTTAGGGAGGTTAGTTATGAATGTTTTCAATTTGGAAGTTGAATTCCATTCTGCGGTTTAAATGCATTTGAATGAAATATAGTTATTCAATGATCTGATTCCATAAATTTTGATTGTAACGATCATAACTCAAACTAACCGCCAAACTTGACAAGTACTATATAGTTCTTTGGTTCACGCTTTACACATAATTTAAATGGACATGACAATGCTAGGGTATATATCTACCCTCGTCTTTGTCTTTAGAGTGACACTGTTATCTGTTTATCTCATTTTAAAGGCTTGTTTGAACATTTGTAGTTCAACGTGTCCATGTCCCTTAAAAGGGTATCCTTATGAGTGTCTCTTGTTTGATTGTGTATCAATGATCTACTGTGGAATCATCATTGTTTGTGGGGGACCAATGTTCATGGATTTCGTGGGTCACCCTTACCCACGAATTTACGTTCCCACGAACATGATTCATTTTCATTTTGATATTCATAAATATTATGCCGTTCGCATTATTTATCAATTACCCACGCAATTACGTCCCCACGAACCAGCAAAACTTTGGTTACCCACGAAAATTGGCCCCCACGATTTTAAATGATTCCACATGATGTATAGCCATACGACGGATTGAAGGTTCGATATTTTTTTCTAAATTCAACTGTTGTGGAGTAGAACCATTGTATTCTTAGGTTTTTGAAATTATGAAATAATATTTCAATTGAAATAAAACTAATGCAGAATAACTCCCAGGAAATTGCCTTTGCAGAACTAAGTCCCGTTTTACCATGATTTAGTCAATTTGAGTTAATCCCTACTATGAAAAATAATTCCCGATTACTCGTAATCCTCTAGACCTTTCTTTTCTAATATAGAAAAAGACCCGAAATGTTCGCCATTGTTTTTCTGCCTATGAGAATCGCCATACGCGGCAAATCATTTAAAGACCAAAACATTGAACATGGCAACAACCTCAATGGCAATTTAGATTTAATGATTCAAACAAAAGTAATATCGAGAATCTGTAACTTTGATTCTAGCGATAGTGCAAACGCAAAGAGATACGTTTAAACATCGCTATATGTATTAAAAAAACTATGCACCTGAGAAAAACACAGATATAGAGCGACAGCCAACGTATTATGCTTACTCCTCCATGCACCTGATCCTACCTTCGCTTTGTGGAGGTCCGTGTTGCCCAACACTCGATTTTGTATGTGTTTGTTGATTATGATTACGTTTAACACCATGTTAACTTCGCCTTTTTGTATGAAATGTTGTCATCGAAAATTTGTTATCTTTATTTTCAATTATCGATGTAATAAAACAGTTAGCAAGTTAGCAAGATTCCCGTTCGTCTCAGGAAGTAGTTCTGGCTTCGGAAAACTGGAATATTGGTAACTGCCTCAGTGAAAACGTTAACTGTATAACATCGTAAATTTGCAATATTATCTTTGGTTTGCATCAATCGCCGTGAACATCATACGCATTCCATACACCTTTAAAGTAGAAGACATTTGTAAGTCTTTATAGAGGTACGGTTACACACATTCAATAGACGACTTATCTACCTTCACATGTTGAATTTGGTTTCAAGGTAATTACTGAAAACTCCGGCCGGTACTCTTTTTCGCGTTGTTTGTGTGTGAGGTCATAGTTGTTTCTGGTCAAAGTATGTCATGTACAAGAATCATTAAATTGACATTTTAAAAAAGACAGTCGGTAAGTTTTATTTGTTTCATAGTTTGTACCTGACCAAATTTTTTGATGAAAGGTCAGTAAAATAACAAATAAGCAGTTTTCGAATTTAAAAAAACACGTTGAGTCTCGTTATGTATGTCATTCTAGAATAAATGGTACCAAATTATTTAGGTGTCCATTCATCTTCGTTTTCACCACACAAAAACAACCCAAATAGCGCATGCATAGTAAAAAGTAATATAGGTTACAAAATCTCAATTTGTTTAATGTCTGAAGAGTATCTAGTTTCCATGGTGTTAAACGTTCCCTTTAGAATTTTTTCACGCCTATGCAGACGTCATCATTGCCGGCGAAGGGCTACAAAAATTAAGCCCATGCTCGGCAATTGGGGCCTTTGAGCCTTTGAGCGGGGAGGATCTCTATCGTGCCACATCAGTTGTAACATAGAGCCTCAGGTATAATTAGATCTCTTGTTCATTGTTATGATTCAACAGTAGAAATGTTCGTACTCTAGGCTGAACCTATAATTGACGACTTCTTCATTAAAAACTTTTAAAAAATGTCTAAACCTTTTTTGCGAATCCTTAGCGTCAATAGGCATTTAAATAATCGATTACCAACTACAATGTCACGCGCATTTTACCAACCCCCCATTAAAATGCATATACAACTACCGTGGGGAAACGGGCAATACCATAATATAGAAAGTCTGATCTAAATTGAATGGTAAGGAAGTTTATTCTTTGTGCAACACGAAATATACGTAAACAAGTGGTAGTTTTAAATAGACTAACCCATGTTAATATTGTGATGCACCAGATGCCAATGATAACTACGACGCCATTTTCCTTTATTTCCGATTTAAAGCTGACATGATTTCTTAAATACC